>CM076903.1:40627544-40925022 GCA_039519145.1 Kokia cookei
AGTAAATGCTCTTAAATATATTTACAACTATGAATGGAATGATGAAGTAATTACAAATGAAGGGGGAGACCTCTATTTATAGTTGAGCTCCCCCAGAACCAGCGATACAGATTGAATTACATCGACAGTCAAGATTAGAGTCTATGTACAATTGAGAGTCCTAAGAGATTTAAACTCTATACAATCTTATCCCTTTAGGATTTACCTTATTTACCCCTCTATTTTTACTGGAGTGTTTTACTAGACCACCAATGTTTTAAGTAGATGGGCTTCTCCACTGGTTCCACGCATCGAGTCAGTTCATGTGGGTCAAATAAGCTCCATTTCATCAATTGACCTTTATGAGACGTTCTTGTGCAATCGTCGTAGGCTTTGACCTGCGGCCCGTAACATTTCACCCCCATTCTCACAATGCCCTCATTGCGTCATCAGAATGACACTAGTTTAACTCACCTCGAAACTTTATTGGTGCCTCGATCGATTCGTGATTAGCCTCTCCATTAGGTAGTCCCACCTTTCGAAACACTTACCTTGACTTCTATTGTCTTCTAACTCGAATCATTTTTCTATTTTTTGGTACATCTTGTTCGTAAAAGCTGACCACCTCTTAACGTACTCCCATTTAGGGTATACTTTGGGCTTCCGCAAGTATACGAGTCAAGTTGCAATATAGTTTACAATAAAGTAATGAGTACTCCAATGATCATACCCAAGGAAGGCAAAACATTAGTAACTCTAACTCTTGGATAAAAGAGATCTAATTAGTACTTCTTCTTAGAATTATAAAATGAAAGATTAAATAAATGATTTTGGGTTTTTTTATAACTAATAATGAATAATACTAAAATAGAATAAATAAATAATAAAAGCTCGAAAATGTGATGAGAGATTCGATAAACTGGATCATGAGGGATTAGCTCGCTTTTGGCATGATTTCATCAATTGTTGGTTTGGGTTTTCCATCAATCAATTAGTCATTTCCCTAGCAGAATCTTTTGATCTTCCACTAACATAACGAGTCAACAAGAACTACTTATCTTTCGACCTTACAATTCATATTGGTTTGGGGTAAAGGTGCTCATGAATGGGAAATACCAATTTTGGGTTAATTCCCATCTAAATAACTTCTTGGGGTTGTTAGGCCTAAGGTTTGTTTCTTGTTCTTCCTTCTCCAAACAATTAATCCGTTGGAAATCCCTACACAACAATCAAATCACCACACCTCCACTCCTCAATCCCCCATAAAGGAATTAGTTCCTCATGGGTTTTATTATTAAAATATATTTAATAAGTAGATAAAATAATATAAATGTATTGAGAATATTGTGAATAGAAAATCCTCGATTTGTATTGAAGATTAGAAAGAATTCCTTGAACGTCTATGCGCGCCTACAAATCACTTTTCCAAATAACAAAAGAGACAAATAACTAAAACCTAAGAAAAGAAATTACAAAACCTAAATTACAAAGAGAGAATTAAACTAAGGAAAAAAGTTTGTAAAACTAGGTTCTCAAGGGGCTTATTTATAGCATTTTGATTGTCGTTTTTCTTAACCCTAGGTTAGTTGCCATTCTTCGAGTTTAAGTTGTGTTGTGAAGACCAAAACGCCCCTCACTCGGTGTATTTTCACTTTCAGGAGTCGATGCCGTGACACACAGGATTTGTGTTGCAACATAGAAGGTAATATACTCCTTTGGTGTGATTTCCAAGCTTTGTCGCGACAGTCTATGCTTGTGTCGCGACGAAGAAGACAACTTCAGGATTCTTTAGTTCTGGTCCTTATGTTGCTATATCTCTCATCCTGTGTCGTGACATAGTGATCAACTTCGATTTAGTTCGTCTTCTAATGGTCTCTTGCACACTCACGAAGTTCATTAGCCAACATTTAGGCCTCAATCAACCCTAAAGTCAATAAAAGACTCTTTTTGCACCTTTAACACACTTTGTTTACTTAAACTAAAACTGAAGAAAATCCTAAGTAAAACATGGTGAAAATACCTAATTTCAAGCTCCTAAAGTGCGAAAACTAGTTTAATCTGCTAGGTCAAATTTCGACAGATCAAGAGCCCACTGCTCTCACTTGCCAACATTCTCACTTGCTTTGATCCGGATCCCCTTAATCTGCACAAATAGTCTTTGGTGTGTCTATTGAACATCGGGTTAACCTTGAGTATTCTCACTAACTCTAATTTATAAGCCCTTCGACTTACCTATTTAAAAACACTAAAAGGTCCCCTATGTCCTTGCCAAGCCAACAAGCTAAAATTAAAAACACTACCAAAGTGTTTGAGATGTACCTCACTCATTGCATTTACTCATCTCAGTTACCTAGTTTGTATCACCATTTTCCCTCTAAAGTGTGATGCAAAACCCACCTTTCTTTTAGGTGTTAGCCTCATTGATAACTCAATAAGCTTCATATCAATTTGTTGCCCCTCTAACATTTTCAAGGTGGTCTTTGTAGCACTCGTCCAATCTACCGAGTCAATGTTCTTTCCCTCATGAACATCCTCGGCTAGTTGGATTGCCAATAATACCTTCGTTCCGCCCTCATGTTTCGACTCACCAGCATAACACATTGTTGTTGTGGAGTATCTAAGATACTTATATAGTCGACAAAAAAAACAAGAAGAGCATTAATCTTATGAAGGAAATTTAAACCAAGAACAAAGTAGTAATCATCCTAGTGAATTATCTTGAAGTCTTCCTTGCCTTTCCATTAATTAATCTGTAGATCAACTCATTGTTCTACTCTCAAAGTTGGGACTTCCTTAGAATTAACAGTCTTGAACTTCTTATTTTATTCTTTAACTGAGAGACCAAGTTTACCCATAACATTTTCTTATATGAACAGGTCTGATGCCCCTATATCAATAAGAGCTCTCTTTCTCTGACCTGCAATATTGATGTCCATCTACATCAACTCTTGTTGTAACAGCACGTTTTTCAATGGTGTCGAAAACAGTGATTTCGGGATCACAAACCCGATGATAAAATTTTTATAATTAGTGTTTAAATTAAATAAGTCAATGTTAATTGTATATGGAATTTTTAATTGAGGAATTTTAATTATTAAATTAAAAAGTCAAGTAGTTTTAGAAAAAGAGGTATTGGGACCTCTTTTCTAAAATTAAGAGCCGTAAATATTTTTATTAAATATTTACAGAGTCTTATTATATGTGAATTGAAGTTTGGTTGGGTAATTTTGATGATTAATTGCTTAATTAAGAAAAAGGAGTAAATTGTAAAAGAGGTAAAAGTTAATTATTATTGATTAAATAAAAAGGACCAAGGTGGTAATTAAACCTTGGTCAAAAAGTCCAAGCGGTGGTGACATGATTACCATCCACTAACTTTTAAGTTATTTATTCATTTAGTCCTATTTAATTTAAGACTAAATTGTAAACAAGTTTGTTTAATTGAAATTTAATTTAATTGAAGGATCAATTATGAAGTTGGACCCTATTTAAATGGCCTAATAATAGAAATGATGTGAAACTCTTTAGATTTTGGTAAACTGCAATTAAATCCTAATAAAATGAGGATTTATTAATTAGTTATTTTTATTGTGATTGGGAATAATGGTTTCGAGGTCACAATTTTGATGTGTTAGACCGTAAATATTAATTATTTAATATTTATGAGGTCATTAGTATAGTATTAAATTTTGGTTATGAAATTTTAACGTTTGGATAGTAAATTAAGTAAAAAGGACTAAATTATAAAAGCTGTAAAAGTTGGAAATTCAAAGATGGAAGTGTTAAATGGTAATTTAAAAGGAAAAGTAAAGTGCTTGGATAGTAATTAGACCATTGGTAGGTGAGTGAACAGTTTTGACTTATTTTTTGTTGGAATTTCATGTGAAATTAAAAGGGTAAATTAGTAGTTATAAAAATTATATCTAATTTAATAAAACAAAAAAGGATAAAAATTCATTTTCTTTCTTCATCTTCTTCTTTCTTAGCTGAAACACCATTTCTAAGGGGAGAGCAAGCTTTGGCTTAGCTAAAATCACATGTATGGTAAGTGTTTGATGCCCGTTTTTAGTAATTTTTATGTTTTGGAGTTCGTATTAGCTTAATCTAGCTAACCCAAGGACTAATTTGTGAATCTGTTAAATGTTATAAATTTTGTAATTTGATGAATGAGTTGTTTCTTGAAAATTTATTGAAGTTTATTAAGCTTGGTTGTTGGATTTGATTATTTTGTAAAGTAGTTTTTGATTATTTTAATGTTTAAGCACTAAAATGTTAAAGTGATAAATTTGCAAGGACTTAAAGTGAAATAATGACAAAATTGGGCTGTTGAAAGGCACATGGATATTTGGCTGGGCTGAAATTGGAATAAAAATGGGTATTTTGCATGTTTAAGGCTTAGGGACTAAATTGCATAAAAGTAAAATATTGGGGGCAATTTTGTAAAATTGTCAAAAGGGCTTAATTGCTTAAAATAAGTTTATTTTACTATTGGAATTAGTTAACTAAGTGGAATTATTATGTTAGATTAAGAATGTGTTGATAACGAAGGAGAAAATAAAGTAGCACAGTAGTCCTTGTACTTTGATGATTGCTGCAAATCAGTCCAGTAAGTTCGTACAGTAACATAATTGATTTAGTTTTTATTTTTAAATTATTGAAATAATTTAAGTATGTTGTATTTGAATTTGTTGCTTAGTAAATAATAAATTGATGAACTGAATTACATTAAAATGAAATTATATTGAGAAGCATGATTGAAAGTGTCGAAATGATATAATTGAAATCAGGTGACAATGAAACGCTTAAATGATTAAGTGTTGTGTTAATTATTATTCATGTTACGAATGAATTAATTTGATTGATATATGACAAATAGTAAATTGAACTAAATGACATTGTTGGTTAATTCGATATTATGTTTGGTAAATAAAGATTATATGCATGTTTGCTCGAAATGGTATAACATGATGAAAGTTAAATTCAATGAACATAGTATATGACACATATAAACCTCGTAAATAATTGGGGCATAAAGGACATGTCATTAGGGGCTATATAGAATCGGGAGCTAGTCTTGGATGTCTTATTGACGGTAGTCCCTGTACTTGAGCCGTTACTACAAATTAATCCTGTAAGTTCATATTGTTAAATTCCAATTTAAATTGCATATTTTGTACTTGTATACAATTGCTGTAAATTTGGAATGATGAACGGAAGTGAGGAAGACGGGAACAAATGAAAGGAAAAGATAACGGGCTTTGAGCTGTAAATGCAAAAGGTCCGATGACTCTATGTCATCGTGAGTTATATGAATCTTTTACGGATTTCTAAGTCAGATGACTATGAGTCATCATGAGTATATGAATCTTTTACGGATTGTAAGGTCCGATGACTATGTGTCATCTTGAGTATATGAATCCTTTATGGATTAAAAGGTTTGATGACTATGTGTCATCGTGAGTATATGAATCCTTTACGAATTATGAGGTTTGATGACTATGTGTCATCGTGAGTATATGAATCTTTTACGGATTAAGAGGTCCGATGACTATGCGTCATCGTGAGTATATGAATCTTTTACGGATTATAAGGTTCGATGACTATGTGTTATCGTGAGTATTAAATGAGAAATGAATCCTATTACGAATTAAATGTTCGATGACTCTATGTCATCGTGAGATACTAAATGCAAATTGAAACCAAACTCAGATGAATACAGCTTACTCCTCTCGGTTAAATTTTAGATTGTACAACTTTGAAGTTTGGTAAACCTATTTAACTCTATGAACTTGCTAAATTATGAAAAGCTTACTTGTGAAATTGTTATTGTTTTGTAGATTCTAGTTTACTGCTTGAAGATCATATCGTCTCGAAGAATCACACTATCTCGGGAGCTTGTTCAATAAACTTTAAATCACTTGGTTATATGGCATGTACTAGGATGGAGTTGTCCTTTATATTACTTATTTGGGATTGTTGGATTCCTTAATATGATATTAATGAAATATTGTATGCTTGTTCAATGTGAAATATAGACTTTAAGTAATGTGATGTAATAACTTAGAAACTACGAGCAAGGTGTTAGTCTAATGTGTTTTCTTAAAGATATGAAATGTTGAATGTTGATAAAATTGAATTTTGGCATGATTAATTGAATTTTGCATACTTGTTTCAGTAGAATCCTTGCATGAATCGGTAAAAGTACAAGGCAAGAGAGAGATTGTTCACTGACTTGAGTTGTATCGGTAGTTGCATAATAAGTATCGATAGTTCTACTCACAAGAGTATTAATAGTTTATGTACTTGTATCGGTAGAAGCTGTAAGGTAGGACATCTTAGCTCTCTGAAGTTTTTAGTACCGGTAGAAACATGATTTGTTTCGGTAGAAGCTTCACTTGTAACGGTAGAACTATCATAAGTATCGATAGAAGTCTACACTGTTTCCTGATTTGTTTATTGACTTGACAACTACCGATATTTGTCCAACAGGTATCGGTAGAAGTTTCCAAAATTATGGAAATGACATTTTTTCCCTTATTGAATTGTGTTGATATTCATTTAATGATTCATGTCATGCATGATGTACCATTTTATTAAATAAAATTAAAAGAATTAAATTTGAAGGATAAATTGTGATAGACGATCGGAAGATCTCGAGACCCTAACCGACGACGGTGTCGAGTTTGGATACTATACAGTGATAGTAAGAATGATTGATGTAGCTTGGATGATATTGTGATATTATGGTTGATATGGAATATAGATGTCATGCTATGTTATATGAATATTGGTTCCTTTTTGCAATGTAATGATGAGTATGTTGGGTTAAAATTTGGTTAGCTAGTGATGAAAATTGTGTGTTTAAGTCACAGGGTCATATAATCCCTGATGGAAAATTTCCGTATGTGATCCTAAGTTCTTGTATGATTAAATTTGATTTCCTGATTGGTTGAAGTGTTGTAAATGAATGTGTAAGATTAAATAGAGTTAGTATTCTGAGTTGCAGGTTTGTAATTGTATAGATTATGATTGATTTGTGAAAAAAAATTGTAAAGTTCTGTGAACCCTTGAGGCCCTAAATCGATGATGGTTACGAGTTTTGGGTGTTACACTTGTTGCTTAGGATCTCTCTTCACTTTTTTAAAATTGAGTATTATTGACCAAAGCTTCAAAGCCTCACTCTTTACCTCCGCTTTCACTTCTTTACTGATTATGGAAGTCTTGGATCGCTCTAGACAATCTCACATCCTATGTGAACCTAAACATAAAAGGCATTTCACTAGCTTATTCACATTTTTATTGCCCTTCTAGGTTCGACCTCATGCACAATCGAATCAAGCCTTATCGAAGCTTTTTCTGGCTCATCATCCTTTCTGATGGCAGAAAACACGAATCATTTCGAACAGTCAGTCACCATATGCGGACCTTCACAAAGGAAGCTTTTCAATGACTCTTTTTTCTTTTCCAACAACTTGTCGGTTTCCTCTTCCCATTTTTTGGTTTCCTATTACCATTATGGTCACCATTACCATTGCTAAACTCAACCTATCCATCTTCATCTTCCTCATCATTGTTATTCTCTTTAGGCTTGGAAGACTCGAACTTGTCTTTCCTCAGAACAAGCTCGATTAAAGACTCTGTCATGATCATGGCTTTCGATAATTCTTGGACCTCTTGACGTTCCAATTCCAACTTAACCTAAGGCTTCAAACCATCCATGAAAAAGAAGAATGTCTCATTCTCACTTAGATCCATGATTTGAATAATCAGTTCACTGAACTCCTTCGCATACTCTCGAATTTTGCCTTGTTACTAAAACTGAAGCAACTTAGCCCAAGCCTCCTTCTCGGTATATTGAAGGTAAAACTGCTCCTTGAACTCTTTTTGAAACTCCTCCGAAGTCCCAATTATGACCTGACCACATTTTTCATCTGTGGAACTATGCCTCTACTAAAGAAGAGCAAAATCAGTAAAATATCAAGCTTTAGTATCTTCATCCTTGATGCCCACGACACAAAATTATTACTCTATCTCCCACAAGAAGTTATCTATTTCCCTCGCGAACCTTTCCCCCTTATAATTCATTGGTTTGAGGATATCAATCTCTTACTTTAGTGTTTCACTCAACACCCCTTTACACACAATAGCTCTGCACACAATAAGCTTTACATCAAACTCATCAATTTTTGCATGTCGTCACTATGGCTTCATTTTCTTCCTTCATAGCCATCATCCCAACTTCAATAGCATCATTTTTTTCTGTCAGCTTACCCACAACAGTATTGAGGAGCGCTTCCACTACGTCTATATTGGAACTAAGGGCCTTCGTCACATATTCCTTGAACTGCTTTTTAATTGGGTTTAACTTATCAGTGTGTGTCTCCACTACCTTGAGTGTTTCATTCACTTCCTCTATGAATTCCTCGAGATGGACCACACGAATTTCCAAAGTCGACAACATACTGCTTGATCTTCTTTGTTTCTTGCTCCTCACAGCACGGGTTTTCATCAAGGCATTCTGCTCATCTACTCCTTTCAACATCCCAATGGTGCTTTAAAACCCTGGCTTTGATATCAACTGTCACGAGGCTAGACTTTTTGTCTCGCAAATCGCGTGAGCTTAGGCAATTTCTTTGTTCCGAATCTGCCTAAGTCAGCCTAACTCTTGCAAAAGTGAGAATTCTCGCAGAAATTCTCTAAGGCATCGAAAGTATAGTGGAAGCACACTCGAAACAAAAGAGTAACAAAGAACAGAAAAGGCAAAGGAAAATAGCATGCCAAGTGTTTGAGTAAATGCTCTGAAATATATTCACAACTATGAATAGAATGATGAAGTAATTACAAATGAAGGGGAAGACCTCTATTTATAGTTAAGCTCTCCCAGAACCAACGTTACAGATTGAGTTACATCGACGGTCAAGATTAGAGCCCATCTACAATTGAGAATCCTAAAGGATTTAAATTCTATACAATCTTATCATTTTAGGATTTACATTATTTACCCTGATAACTATAGTTTTACTGGAATGCTTCATTAGGCCATCAAGGCTTCAAGTAAATGGGCTTCTCCACGAGTTCCACGAATTGGGTCAGTTCATGTGGATCAAATGAGCTTCATTTCATCAATTGACCTCTGTGGGAAGTTCTTTGCACAATTGTCACGGGCTTTGACTCGTAACCCGTGACACAAGACCTAGGTTGCAAGATTTTTTTAATGATATGTTTAAGAATAAAACTTTCTGATTATGCAATTAAGACATTTCTTACTAATGCTTGTGAGTTTATTTCTCAAGCTTTAAGTGATCATTGTATGCTATATTGTTAATGCAAATAATTATTACAGAGTTTGTTGCTTAAACGTATAAAATGGTTTAGCAAAATCAATAATTAAATGCCTTCAATTAGTAGCTAAATCATATCTTTTTTAGAACACAATTTTTGAATATGTATAAGGATATGATATTTTATATGAATTGACACTTATATACATCATGTCAATAAGTTATGATAAATACTCTCCATTACAATTGGTTTTTTGTTAGGAGTAAAATACAACTCATTTTTAGAATTTTTTAATATTGGATATATTTAAGTTGCTCCACCACCATGCACAAAATGAGTATTAAAGAAATTGGGAATATACATTAGTTATGAGTCTCATTGTATTATTAAATGTATTAAATAAATGAAACATTCAATTATAACATGACTTGTGATTACTATTTGATTTGATAATTTTTCCAACATTATGGGGAAAGAAATAATAGCTAGATAAATAAATTATTTGGAATCAATTATAATTATATAGATCATCGTAGAAAGTAATTTGAACTAGAAGTTCAACAAAAATATCTCACTTCATTACAAGTTAACTACCAAATGTATTTACTGACTTAATGAGAATAATCAAGTGTTATAAACTAACTAATGTTTTAATTTGAATCAAAGTTCCATTAGGACAATTAGTTAGAATAAATGAATGTAATGCATGCTTGAAGCATTGTAGATTGATCGGTTTCAAATATGAAAATTCTCGTAAAAGAAAAAAATAAACCTATATGGTCACATAGTAAAGGCAGGTGCTCTAGAAGAAACCCAATACATAACTGATTACTAAAACTCCAAAAGAGTTTTAGGTACTTGAACATGGAATAAAGAAAATAAAGATATCTTAATAAGTTATGTCATTACGAGAAAATATGAAACCGTGAAAATGTAAAGTTGTCGACAACGTTTTTGCAGTGTTGAAATAATGAAAGAAAATGAGAGTCCTGAATAAATCTATCGAGAAATATAGTCATGAAATAGATTGGTCAAAATAGAAAGACGCAATTCAAGTAGAATTAAATTCATGAAATTTTTAGGCCAGTAGTCCAAACATCTAAACGCTAATGAGGGTACAATGAGTAGTTTTGTGAAATGAATTAAGAAAAATGAAATCTTTAACCAAGTCTTGGCATTGATTATGAAATGTATAATTTTATTTGTGGTGGATGCAAAAATCTTTAGATATCTTATTAATTTGGCAATTCATGAAAGATTTAACATGCGTATTATGATATTAATCACCATATAATGAAGTTTATATTAAAATCTTTAAATAATTTAGAATGCTAGAAGAATATAAAATTCCCAAGAATTTGTTCAATATATTTGCGTAAGTACTTATAAAATTGATTTGAACATATGTGATAAATTCAACTTAGTGGATAGTAGTTGAAGGAAGATTATAAAATGATCCAAAATGCTAATGTATTTTGATAAAAGACCCATGATAAAAATTTGCTATGATTATTGTTGAAACATTGATCAAAATATATTTTCCCAGAAGTCTTCCTCACTTATGACTTCTAAAAGAATGATGATATGAGCGTTTATCAAACTCATTTAAGTGATTATTTGAAAGCTTTCAATATTGAATACGTAAAATATGAGATATTATGTGATATTGTCATGAGGGAGAGTAAATATGTATTGTACTCTTTTTTTTTTCCTTAATTAAGATTTTGTCCCACTAGGTTTTCTTTATAAGGTTTTTAATAAGATTTTTATCTTAGTAAAGTTTTAACCAAGCACGTTATCTATCAATAGACATCTAAGAGAAATGTTATAAATATTTTATCATTAAGTAAATGTCCATCAATATCAAGATAAGCTTAATGTGCTTTAGTACTTTAATATTAATTAGAAGTAGAATTTTATTTCATTTATACGTCTATAAATATAGATTTTAAAAAAGAATTGTAAACATCCATATTAATCAATAAAATACCTACTTCTATTTTGCTCTCCAATTTTTTGTTCTTTTTACTTTTTATCATTTAATTTATAACATATTTAATTTAAAAAAGAATTAAATTTAATTAGTATTTAAATATTTAACTCAAAATTATTTTAAATTAAACCTTTTAAAATTACTTGTTACAATAATCATAATATTTGAGTTTATTTTAAAATATAAAAATGGCAAGAAATTAAAATTTATTTGTTACTTATTTTAATAAAAATAAATATAGATAAATAAATTTTATTTATTATTTTCTAATTTTTAACAAGTAATTTAATTTTTATGTTTAAAAATATAATTACATTTTTATTATTTTTTAAAATGACATGTTTTTAAATGTTATTTTGAATTTTTTTGGTAAAAAGATATCTTTAGTCCCTCTCAATTTTAAAATTGAGCAAACTGATCCCTTTCAAAAAATTAAAGCATTTTAGTCTGTATTAGTTTCAAAAATGAGCAACTAAGAACAATTAATCACGACAGTAATATCTTCTACCAAATGTACATGATTTTGATTCGGTATAACAATAAATTTAGCTTTCAATTTTACATATTTTACCATTTTGGCTTAATTTAAAACATTTAACAAATTCAACCTCAACTTTTATACATTTACACAAATATTACAATATAAATTTGCTAAATTAGATCCAAATTGATAGAATGTGTAGACTTTTAAATTTGTTATTATATCAATCAAAATAGTATACAATTGATAGAAAATATTATCATCGTAATTAATAGTTTAGTTGCTCATTTTCAAAATTGACAATGATTAAATTGTCCTGTTTTCTTCAAAGGAACCAATTTGCTCTATTTTGAAATTTTAAAAATAATTACATTATCATTTTCTATATATAATTTTTTAATGAAATTAATAGATGCCATGTGTCTAACAAGAAACATGTGAACACATACTAACAGTGGTGGAGCCAAACGATTAACAAGAGCCCGACCCCTAAAGTGAAATTTTTTTCATTTGTACCTTTTACAATTTATAAAATTTTAAATTAGTAATAGTAAAATTACACTTTGACCTTTCAAAAAGATAACAATTTAATTTAATCCTTTAAAAATTATAAAAATATAAATTATTAAAATAGTAAAATTATATTTTTACTATTGTAAAAATATACAATTTAATTCCGCCCACTCTAAACATACTAATATATACTAATATATCCAATGCTAAGGCTATGAGATAAGTAACTTAGGTATAATCGATACTCACGCTCCTATTTGATTTTCGGGCTAAGCAAAACGGCAGACAATTCAAAGTCTTCCCATGATCAAGAAAGGAAACGTGTAGGCTGCCTATGAAAATTGATAGACATCTAAACAAATGATTTAAATTTTGTATGAACCGGACAGCAAGCATGAACCCAGATATGTTAGAAATGCAGGGAAAAATTACTTTCATTCTTCAAGATAAAAGTATTTACCAATCTGAACCAGGAACAGGGGAACATGTTACTACAAGTGTCTTGGGATCCAGCAGTCTTTATTAACGATGTAGAGCAAGCTTGACAAAATCAATCCCTCTTGCTCTGCTGAATGAACAAGTAGATGTATGTGCCTGTATAAAGACGAGAAAAAAAATCAACACATTGGAAATCGGAGACCCTTCAACTCCGAAAATCGCTTTGGTTGATTTCAATACCTAAAACAAAGTTAACAGAGACATCTCAGTAATATGGTACCTAAAACTTGTGAGTCTTTTACCGGATTGATGCATAGTATATATAATACTTACTACTGATGCTTCCCATCATGGAAATGTGCATTCTTAGAAGACTTGAAAGTTTCCAAAAATTCTTTAGCCTTCTGCATTTCTTCCTTCTGCCTTGACTTGTCCCAATTGTGCTCTGTAGCAAGTATTTCGATAATGCGTGGCAACGCATGGCTTGCTGCATCCGTTTCAAGGAAAGCAAGACGAGATCTCCTGGCAATGAAATCAACAGCAGATTCGCAATACTCATTTCGAGCACAGTATGCAACCTCTGCCTCCAGATAGGGGTATCCATGAGCAAGCCTCTTGCCCAAATTTTCATTCTAACAGTTGAAAGGCAGATGTGAAATTGTTAACCAACCATAAAGGAACTATAAATTGCATGTTCAGAGACACTAATTTTGACATTCAAATGATATAATACTTAAATATTCCCAAATCATTAACTGCTAGGTCACTACATTAGATGGTGGCGCTTGGGACCAAAATTCAAGAGCATTATACTAAAACCATGTCCTAGAACTGGTTCTATTAAAGCCAACAAAGCTATTGCAGCTCTTGATTGATTACAAAGTTTTAATATCTATGCTGGATCCAACTCTTCATTTCCCTTGAAGTATTTGTGTTTGACAACCATGTCTAACACATATATGGATATGAGTGTGAGGATATCACCTTTCAAAGATCCTCTAAATACATGAAAAACCTAGAAAAAAGATTAAACATATCCATGCTGGATGCATACTGTATTTGGGATTCTTACCGAAGACCAAGTGACATAGTCTTACATGACTACAAGGTCAATAATTAGTGTATATATTTATTATGCCAAGAAAAACTGACGAACCAAGAATTGCTTGTCCTCTCCCTAGTAGCACCCAAGCTGGTCATTTAAATTTTAAACAGGAATTGAGACCTGATGATCAAGAGTATTTTGACAACCCATCTCCCACTGATAAGGAACATAATCTCATTTGATATTTCACAATATCATAAGTCATATATATTCCAGTACACAAATAAAACTAATGCACGACTCCTAGAACTATCACCAGAAATAAATTATGAGAAGCTCACGACATTTTAAGTTAAATTTGCATTTATTTACTCTCTCATCAAGTAATGTCATAAAAATGCCTAAGATTATAATTCCAAGCCTACTCCCAGTTATTATTATCCCTCTCAGAAGAACAAATCAATACCAGAATGAAGATCTCTGAAAGCTATTCAATTCACTAATTCTTAATACATTTGATTAATGAGGTGTTGATAGATAATTATACACTAAAATCCCCTAAATTTGTCTCCACTCAAAGTCCAATGTGCAATTGACAGATGCACAATTACCTAATTACTACAGCCATTAAGACCCATAATTAACAGTTATATAATTATGAGAGCACCGAAAACCAACCTGAGCTATGGTAGCTACTCGTTCTGCTAAGGTGCCATATGCATGAGACAAATGCTTTGCAGCAGCGGTGTCCATCACCCCAGGAACAACTTTACCACCATCTGACTTCTTCATCCGTACATACTGTTGAGCAAGAACAGTAAAAAGTGAGGGTTCCCATCCATCTCCACCAATCAGCCGCAGGTTGCTTGTTATACATTCATTGCTTGGGCTCAGTTTACCAGACTTGATAGCAACATTAACTGCATCTTCTGCCATACTGAAACTAGTTCTAGTAAGCGGAACAAATCATACCGGAAAGAACAAAGTGAGGGAAACAGAGGAGCACAAAAGAACAAGATACCAAGCTCCAAAATCAAGGAGTATGTTTATCACTAGATCTGTAATTCAATGGTTGAACCTACACTCCAAATTTTCACTTGATATTATAAGTTCAACAGTAGCCCATCAAGATAAACTCAACTCTTGCAGTACAACAAATACTTGCAACCATGCATTGGAAAAAAAACCCCAGAATATATTGCTACTCCAAAAGAAAATTTAGCAAAACCAAAGTAAATATTACCTCCGATAAGTAGTCCACTTCCCACCAGTGATTGTCACCAAACCAGGATACTCCTCAGACACAACATGATCTCTAGAGAAGCTTTCAGTGTTCTTTGCATTAGGATCCACCGCCAACGGACGGATACCGCTCCAGGCAGAAAGAACATCTGTACGTCGTACCTAAAGTTTTCCACCATAAATTTAATAAAAATATTAGACTGAACCATTTGCCAAAAAAGGTGATTGAAATGAGAAATAGAGTGAAAGAAAAAGTCAAAACATTGAACATTGATAAATCCATGCCATACCTTGATGTTAAGGTAATCGCAGATTGCGTCAAGTATAAATTGAATTTCATTCTCATTCGGTTCTGGGAGTGGAGTGATGGAAGTACTAGAATCTGTAGTGCCAGCTATAGTTCTCCCCAACCATGGTAGCATGAAGACAACACGTCCATCCTTAGTTTTGGGGACAATCAAGCCCATTCCATCTGGAGAATAATAATCTGGGAGAACAATATGTACACCACTGCTAGGACATATCACAGGCAGTGCATCTTTGTTAGCCATTTTCCTTACAGAGTCACAAAATGGTCCAGCCGCATTCACAACAACTTTTGCATAGGTGTCAAACTCTTGGCCTGTTTATATGATAATGAGCAAAAGGATCAAACAGAAAACCAAGTAAGCAACCTAATTCCACCAATATTCATATGCGGAAACAAGGTTAATTTTGAAGGAAGAAAAGTAGAAAGCACATATTTAGTCCTTATGTGCTAACCCTTGTCCCTGCATGTAAACAAAAAAAATTCCTCTTTTCTTCTTGATTGATAACAGCTTAACAATAACAATAACAGTGACAACGGCAATGACAATAATAATAAGAATAACAATAATAAAAAAATGCTTCAATCTTGCAGGACATGAAATAAGCCAAAAATAAATAAATAAAATGTAGAAATGTTTAACTAGGATTGCAACTTATTTGAAATGTAAGGATTGAATAACATACGGCCTAAACTGAAAAAAGAAAAACTAATTATTTCCAACCGAGCACCCTCATCTAAAGAAAGTTTGATATTTTAATATCAAAGCTCCGTGGCAAACTGGAAAGCCCTCAAGTTTGATAAAAAGGAAAGAAAAAGATCCTTTTAGGGGGCATTTAAGCCACTATCACACACCTGCATTATATTAGCAGTTGATTCTAAGAATAAGGATAAATTGAATTTTCACAATTTTCTCTCATTTTTGTCTAATTTTAAAACTTAGCTCTCAGTCTTACCATTTTATGAACAAGGAGAAAGCCTAGTGCAACATATTCAAGTGTTTAAAAGGTAATTAATGCATTAAAGGCAAAACTAACTACAGCAAGTTAACTACATAGAGTTCAAATGGTGATAAAAACTAACTAGTACAGTCAAGTACAAAGAATTCAAATAGAAGTCTCATTCAATTGCTTGGACAGAAAGCTGATTCATATGTTCAAACAATAGATATCAAATGCGTCTCAATTCATTGCTAGAATGTCACTAACAAGTACTTCAATAATCTATAGTCATTTGACTTTTCTTCTTCTTCTTCTTCTTCTTCTCTTTCTTTTTTAAAATTTAAAACTTAAGGTTTCATGAAAAGGTACAGAACAGAAGATAAACAAATCAAGACAAATATGCAAATTGTTGTATGGTTGAATTGGTTAATCATTTATGTGAACATTTTTCTGAAGGGACATATCTTTTGTACCTGACAGATTGTCACGAATTCTTGCACCGATTATCCGCTGAGTACCTTCATCTTTAAGAAAGGAAACAACTTCTGCATGGTTAAGCACTGCTGCCCCAGCAAGTGCAGCAGTGCAAGCTAATCCAACGTTTACACGCGAGTCATTCATCTGACCATCATAGTACACAACTGTGCCCCTCAAGCTTTTACCTTTTCCCTTCCTTGCAAGTGTAGGGAAGAGTTCAACAGACTCTTGTGCAGAATAATATCTGGACAAATGTAAAAGACGTCTTCCAGCGACCAAATCGTACATTTTCAAGCCCATCCAGTAATATACTACCTCAAACCAGTCAAAACAGGGTGTCATGCATGGCAAGGCATGGCAGAGATGAGGAGCATTCTCAATAACTTGTTTACGCTCCTCAAGTGCATGAAAAACCAGTTTCAATTGCCCGTAGTCAAGGCCAAAAACAGCTTTTTCCAAGTAGCGGACTCCTAGCATAATTGAACAAATGGATTTGCCGAAAAAACAAAACCAGCTTATCAAGAAGAAAAGGAGTTGGTCTCGTGTACATCTTTCATGGAGTATAATTAAATGTCAATCCTAAAGGCAACAATAAAACTGATACATGACATTATAAATTGCTATCCATCCAAAACGTTTTATAAATTCAACTGAAAGGAAGATTTCTGACCTTAGTAAGAAAGACGAGGCAAGAAAACAACTTCAAATTTCAAAAGAAAAAAAAAAAGTTTGCTAATAAGTTAACACAAGTATAATTGATACTTGTTGAGAGGAGGCCAACTCCTTCCGGAGAAGTCCGTCAGTCCAGAGTCGACTGACCTGCTGAAAGGAGTCGGCTTCCCTCAACAATGCTTAAATGGAGAATATGATATACTGAAGAAAATTTTTTAACAGAACTAATCGATGTTCATATATGTACTTAAAATCCACCCTCCCTCGGCAAAAATTAGAAAATTCAATATCTAATTACTTCTACACATAGAGTGAATTCCCAAGAATTTCCCCTTTTCTCTTTCAAAATTTCGAATCCTATGCGATCATCATGGTGGATTTGGCGTCATCGTCAACGATCAATGTTGAAAATCAGCAATTTTGAAACATTTAGATACGTCATATGTATAGCGAAGAGAATGCATCTATGACCGTGCAAATCAGCTTGAAGTTTCTTTGTTTTTTAATTTATTTACTAAAGCACATTTTCAAATCAATGGGAGAAATTACAGAAGACTTGAAAAAAAGAAAAAGAAAATAGTGATTCATTTTTTTATTAAGAAAAGGTTGAAATAACCGTTCATATACGCGTATACATACACATTTATATAAGAAGATTTATCCTTACCTCCATGGATTAGCTTCGTGGACCGCGAAGACGTTCCAGAGGAAAAATCCTCTCGCTCGACGAGGCCAACTCGGAGGCCTCTAGTAGCGGCGTCCAGTGCAACGCCGCAGCCAGTGGCACCACCACCGACGACTAGAATGTCGAGTGGACCAGATTTAGAACCAATCAGAGCCGATTCCTGAAGAGTTCGGGACGGGACAACGGCGCTTGGGTCATTAATTATCTGCCTCAGGGACTCTAGTGTAGGGTGGCCAATGGCGCGGTCATTGGAAGATACAGTAGGAGTTAAAAGGATTGCGCCACCGCATGCGGTAACTGCTACAGCCGCGGAGGCAAGGCGTCGGAGGCGAGTGGCACTTGCGAACATGGTGGAAGTTAAAGCGAAAATTTAGAGAGTTAGTTGTGGGAATCGAAATGAAGAGGAAGATGTAGGAATTCTTACATGATTTTACGAAATGCCACTCTCTTTAACTATTCTTTTCCCTCATAAAAATTATAATTAATTAATTCAAATAAATAAATAAAGAAAATTATCTATTGACATGCATGTATTACGTTCCATTTTAAAGATCCAAATATTGTCATGCCAAATGCTTTTTGGTTGTGTCGGTTAAGTATAGTATTGACTAAATATAAAATTTATTTTAATTGGTATAGATATTATTATTAATACAAAAAGACGTAGATTCGAGTACGTTAAAGTGTATTAATACTTATAATAAAAATATTGATACTTATTTCTTTGGTATTGATATTTAGTTGTAATGTTTTAAAATTTTTCAGTTTGGTCCATAATCATGCTTGAATCTTCTAAACTATGTTTGTATGCTCGATTTAGTCTTTGTGTTGGTTATAACTTCTATTATATAATTAGAAAATCTGATAATTTTAATTGAATTCAATGTCATAATTTCCGTGTGAATATTTCGGTACTTGTTGTAGCATCCTGTAACTTGGGTCTAGCAAACTAGCCAGGTGAAGGATGTTACATTTAGTTCGATTGAGTCTTAAAAAAAGCAGATATGATCAGAACGTATAATGAGATTGTTTAAATAAAAAAATCGGTTGCATTTCCAATAACAATATCACTACTCAACTTTTTTTAACCTTTTATTTTAGGCACCAAAAATAAAATATCATTAACAATCGTTTTTATTTTGGTCATTCCGTTACTTCAACTTTATTATACATTCATTTAAATCACTCAACTTTAATAAAATTTCATTTTAGTCCCTCATTTTATCTTTTTTTTTTTAAATTAACGTTTTTCAATAAAACCCTTGATTTTCTCCTTTTACGAGAAAAAAAAACTAAAATTAACTCTAACAGTATAAACTTATTTTTTTCAAAAAGATAAAATGACGGGCTAAAATGAAAACTTATTAATATTGGGTACTTAAGATGAGTCTA
This sequence comes from Kokia cookei, assembly GCA_039519145.1. Lineage (NCBI taxonomy): Eukaryota > Viridiplantae > Streptophyta > Magnoliopsida > Malvales > Malvaceae > Kokia > Kokia cookei. The sequence goes on from CM076903.1 coordinate 40,646,992, forward strand.
GAGTAACATGAATTAACGGCATGTGATCAAAATGAAAACTTTTTAAAATTGGGTGAATAAAATGAAAATGAATGTTAACGAGTAGTGCTTAATTTGTATTTTTTTTATTTTTGGTGTCCAAAATAAAATTTTATAAAAGCTAGTCTTTGAAAATAGACAATTTTATTAGTATTCATTCACTAAAACTACCCATAATCTCTTCCCTACCAATAAATAAAAGGATAATATGTTTCAATGCACTCGAACCCAAATCCTCTTATGTTGAAAACAATGTTCATGTCAATTAAATTAAGACTCAATCCACAATATTTTTTCATTTTCTAAATAAACTACTATTATTACAAATATTTTTGGTACATTGTGTTAATAGAAATTATAAATTATTCTATGAAATAACAGGTCCGTTCTTAACATTCTTGGGCTTTAAGTAAAATAATAAAATGAGTATTAGATTCTTTAAAAGTTGAAGAATTTTTTTAAAATCTCTTAACATTTGAAAAAAAAATTTTGAGCCCTTAAAAGTTAAATTTTTTTTAAAACAATTAAAAACTAAAAAAAATATTTTGGACTCCTTTCAACTTTAGGTATTGGGCGACCACACCTCCATACGAACTTAGGGCCTATCGAATAACATGAAGTAAAATAATTTACTTAAATGTAAAATAAAGCTAAAACTACTAAAGCCTCATATTTTCATTTGTAGAAAAAATAAAACATCTCACTAATAAATAAATAAATAAAGGAAAGGACATTGAAGTAATTTGGATGGCAAAGGGAAATGGGTGGGTCCTTGAAAAAGACACGTACTAAAAAGAATGCACGGGTGGCTCGTGAGTCACCACTTAAGTGGTAAAAGTACAACAAAACCCATTATACTATACTCAAGATTACATTTTAGCCCTTTATTGAAAAATGAGTAAAGTAATCTTTATACGTTAAATGAGTGAGCAATATAGCTCTTCCATTAAAATTGCACCGTTAAATGTTTGTTTTGGTTTTTGGTAATACCTGGTCATGGGTCGGGCTACCCGTTCAGACCTAAAGCCTAGCCCGAAATTTGGGAGTTTGGACAAAAATATTATGTACGAAAAATGAGTTTGGGCAAAAAAATTAAGTCCATTTAGAATATGGGCTAGGCTCGAGCCTTGAACATTCAAAGCCCAAGCCCAGCCTGACTCGACCTATTTTAAGTTTATAATATTTTATATTATGTAATTTAGAACACATTAAAAAAAATAAACATATACTAAATATATAATATTATTTTAATGTAAACAATAAAATAATGTTAAGATGACTCTATAAAAATTTCAATAAAAATGTATAAAATTATTAAATATTAAAATAATATAATATAAATATTTTTTAACAAAAATTTATAAAATAATATGGACAAGCCTAAAATAGGTTTGAGTTAATCTTTTGTAAATATGGGGTTTGAGTAAAATTTTAGACTTAGATTTCGGGTCGAGCTGAGCTTGAAAAAGAATAAAGTATGTTAATATTATGTTTAAACTCGATCCGACCCATAAGCACCTCTATTTTTGTGCTTTTTCATGTTATGATTCAAGTAGAATGTGATTCATTGGGTACAACGTTTGATATACATTGGAAGATATTTGATTAAAATATCATGAAAGTTGCATTACCACGTCTGGTTCACTAAGTAATTTCCTAATAATGTAATGTAATTTACAAATTTACCCTTATTAAATAAAATACAATATTCATGTATTTAATTTTTTTATAATAAACTTTATTCTTAACAAATACTTGTATTAAATATTAAATTTTAATTTTAATAGATAATTTTTACATTAATTTTTTCAAAGCCCCAATATAACATGATTTAATTGAATATAATACATAACTGCTTTGGAATTTGATTAATCACTTGTCTTATCCATTCTACTTCTAAATGGGTTACCAATTATTTGCTCATTCTCGAAAATCATTCCAGTAGAATTCTCAATCGGTCAATGTATCTAAGAGGTCCCTCTATCATTGGGATCTAATAAAATCAATCTCTCTACTATTAAATAGATAATTTTAATCCTTGTACTATTAAAAATCAAATAATGCCAAATTGGAATATAGTTAACATTTAATGTTAAACATAATTAATTGTTTTTAAGTTTTTATGTTTGTGTAAATGAAATGTTTGTTCTTTTTGGAACTGAATTGCAATTGAAAAAAATAATTTTCAAGATATTTTTTTATATAAAAAATGTTAATTTTAATACAAATTAGATTCATTTAATTCTTTTTAATATTTTAAGAATTAAATTGTTCCATTTAATAATAAAGAAGCTAATTTGATCCATTCTTATAATACAAGAGCCTCATAGAAATTTTAACTATTTTCAATCACATACAATAAACCATAATTCAAAGGTAAATCATGTTAAAAAAGTTATAATCAAATCAGTGTTACAGCTAAACCAAAACCTTAATTTTTTTCTTTTGCTCATAAAGGTTTATAAATGCTAGAATAAAATTGAATTTTCAATTAATATACCAAAAAGAAGAGAAAAAAATAATAGATAATAAATATAAAATGTAAATGATATAATATATTGAAGTAGCAGTGAAAATCAAGGAGGAAAGAGGCAATAGGCTCCTTTCTTCTTCTTCTTTTACATTTATTAATAGGCTAATACCTTAAACTAATATAAAATAGGATTAATTTTATTTTGATTTTTTAACTTTTCAATTTATGTGAAAAAGTAGTTAATTTTCTTATATTTTATCATGAGAATCACATTGTCATGTTAATGAGAAAGTAACTCCCAAACATTGAAATCACTTTTCAATTTATTAAATTCCAAGGAAAGTCAAAAGTGACTACTTTTCATCCTACCAAATGCTTTCATAAAATATAATAACGAATTTAACCCTCATCCTTTACTTATTTATTCAATTTAATTCCTACTCTTATTGGAAGTAAATTAGAAATTTTTTAGCTAATAGGTCAAAAAGACCTTCATAACAATTTTAAAAAAAAATCAGTTAAACCCTTTTAAATTTTAAAAATTATTAAAAAATCATAAAAATTATAAACAAAATCTATAAGAAAAAGTTATAATTTATATTTTTATTAAAAAATAATAATATTGACCTAATAAAGGAGTAGAGATAATTTTTTTAAAATCTTATAACCACTAGATTTCAATGGATGGTATTGTTATTTTTAATAAGAATTTTATAATTTTTATAACTTATTTTTATAAATTTTGTTTATAACTTTTTTAATAATTTTAAATTTTAATATGGCTTAATTGATTTTTTTTAATTTGTTACTAAGACTTAATTTACTTCCAATAAAAGAGTAGGGTCAAGTTTATATTTTGGGTCGGGCTTTGACAACATAAAAGTATATTAATATTATGCTTAAACTTGGTTCGATCTGATTTATGAACACATCTAGCTTGCATAAATTTCTTACTAGACTTTATGTTCAATAGGCTGGTGAATTTATTGTATTTTACATGTAATGAACTGGTTTCCAGTGATGTCGAAAAAAGCGATTTTGGGAACTCGTTTCCGTAAATTGAGTTCTTAAATATTTAATATAGATTACGGGGTCATCATATTGATGAATTGAAATTTGGTTAAGTGATTTAACTAAAATTGTGAGTAATTATGGCTCAAAGACTAAATTGTAAAAGTTTAATCGTTATAAATTTTTAATTAGATTAAGATTTGAGGACTTAAACAACAATTAACCAAATGACCAAAATAGCAAATAGACCTATTTTAATTATATGATGGTGGACGGCATGATGTATGTTAATTAGTTTAAATAATCAAGGTTTAAATTAACTAAAACATAATCAAATTAAACTAATTAACTTATAATCAGCTATATATATGAAATAGTGGAAGAAGAGATGAATTTCATCTTCTCCAACCGTCCAAAATTTCGAAGCAAGATGGGAGGAAGCCATTGAAGGATTTTCAAGCTTTTTTGCTTTAATTTCATGTAAGTTCTTAGCCATTTTTCATTGATTTTCATGGAAAATGAATTATGGGAGCTTGATTTAGCTAGCCCATGTACTGATTTATAAAATTGTTAAAGTTTTTTAAAGTTTTCATGGTTGAGAATTGAATGATTTAGGTGTCAAATTGTTAGAAATTAAGCTTATTATGTGAAAAGGACTAAATTTTAAAGCTTAATTGTTAATTTCGCACATTAGAGACCAATTTGAATGAAATGAAAACTATCAATAATTTTTGGTAGAGATAGAAAATAGAGGTTCCCTAATGAGTTTTGGTGAAATTAGATTTTAATTCGAGGCCATGAATTGGAAGTTATGTTTGTCTCTATTTTAGGGACTAAATTGAATAATTTGTAAAATATGTGAGCTTTAGTATTTAATTCTGATTTGGCTGGAATTTGATACTGTATTATTATTGAATTATTATTCGTAGCTAAAGACGATACAAGACGATCGAAAGGAAAAGAAAAGGCGAGAGCTGACGACGAGTGACGCGAGCTTTCGGTTTGTATCTCTATGACCCGATATCAATCTAATTATTGCATATTCATGACATTATGCATTATATAATGTCGAGTTGAGTTGTTAATGGTTATTGATTTTTAATGCTATGGTTGAAATTGAATATCGAGACAGTGACACAATTGAATGGAATAGAAAGTTGTATGACTTAACTGATATAGGAAATTTGTATGAAATTGAGCTAAATTATTTTATAATATATGATGAATCGATGTTGAAATGAGAATTATGGAATGTGAATTGAACTATGTGATAAAATTGGAAATTGGTTACTCTATTAATTGTGCAGGTTTATGCTTCAGTTTAGCCGATGATGCACTTATGTGTCAATATATTTGCTTCGATTTATCCGATGATGCACTTATGTGCCAATATAATTGCTTTGGTATATCCAATGATGCACTTATGTGCCAACATGATTGCTTCGGTTTATCCGATGATACACTATGCGTGTCATTATAATTGCTTTGATTCGTTCGATGATGCACCTCGTGTGCTAGTATAATTGCTTTGACTTGCCCGATGATACACTATGTATGTTAGTATATTTCCTTTGGTATATTCGATGATGCACTGCAATGTCAAATTGAGTTGCAGGTTGTATATTTTGTGTATCAATCTTGAAATTCGAGTGATATTAATAGTGGTCATTAATAATAAGTTTGGAAACTTATACCGAAATGAACTAATATGATGCTTGAGATTTTGAATATGTTCATATATGAATATGAAATTAGAATTATGCATCTTATTATGTAAAGCAAATGGAATCAAGCTTTAGGGGTTGAAATGAATGTGAATGAGTCGATAGACTCCAGAAATAGATTGACTAGTAAGTATAAGGTAAGTAATGGAATAGGTCATGACGAGTTGATTAAAATAATGCCTTTGTTATGTATGAAATTCAAAGGTGAGTAGCAAAAGTATAACTTTGATGATAATGTTGAAATATTAAGCAAAGTGGCTTACCTAATGGGAGATGCACACTTTTATTTATATATATGTATGTATGAACTTATACAAATTACAATTTGAATTCACAAACTTATTGCCATACATTTATATTAACTTATAATTTCTTGAATAATAAAAGTACCATTGAGCCCTATTGCTCAGCGTACAATTTGTTTTTCTTCGTGCGCAAGTTTAGGTGATTTTCGAAACCCCATAACTTGACACTATCATCCAAAATATAATTTTTGACCCAACAATATTTGTATAAAGTGGTTCATTTTGACTCTTTGGCATGTACCTAGATATATTTTGGTTTAATGTCTCAAATGGTTAGGTTGTCAAGTTGTGATTTTATGTAAATGTTTAGAAAGCATACTTTAATATGTTTTCTAAAGTTGATTTGGAGCCTTAGAGTTAAAGGCCATGAAATTTTATGTGTTTGGTTGGTTTTTGGAAATATGAATGGAATAAATTAGATAAATTAATTGATGTTAGAAATTGGTAGTTTGATAGTACTTGGAAGTACTAATTTTTGCATAAATTATCTTGAATGCTTTGGTATGTGATTGATATGGTAGTATTGAATGTGTTTAAATATAATTTTAGGTCTTCTAAACTTGAACCAAGTTGACTTTTATGAAAATAGTGAGTCACGTCACGACGATAAATCTTTGACATCGCAATGAGAAACAGAGCAAAATCCATGTGGCTACGTTATTGCTTCAAGGTCACGACGAGCACCAAACAGATAGTTGCGTTGCGACGAGGAACCCTCGGCATCGTGATGTCAACCCAAAATTTTAGAATCCTTACAATTTGATCCTATTTAGACCTCGAATTAATAGAAGAACTTTTGTAAGCTCGTATAAAACTAAAAAATGATTACGTATCGTTTTATACACTTATTTTAGTTACATTTGAATGTTTAATGGTTTGTAATTGAATGTAATTTAACCATAGTTGCTTTGACAACGAATGCAACCCTTGTAATTCGGACTTGACAATTGGATTGGATAACGAGGTGTTACACGACAATTGTAGTTCTAGCCTCGTGACAATTACTTTTTTAGATATGAAAATGTTGGTCCAATCACTAACTCTATTAAAGTTACTAAGTGGGAATTTGTAAACATTTTTTAGCAAAAAATAAAATAAATTTCCATCCCAGAAAATTTTTTGTTTTCTATTTAGACCTTTTAAAATCGGGTAAACTACACCATAAGTCACTCAACTATGGGCTCATTTCTTTTTTGGTCACCTAACTATGAATTCATTTAAATTGGTCACCCAATTAATCAGGTTTGTTCTTTTGGTCTTGGGAGAGTGAGGTGGCAACTTAAAAATTAGTATAATAATAAATTTAGCCCACAACTTTTACAGATTGTGTCAATTTAATCATAATTTTAAAAAATTAACCTTCAATATTACAAATTATTTCAATTTGGTCTTAATTCTAAAAATATATATTTGAAAATTTTAGAAGTTGTTAAACATAGTTACTCGGATGACACAACATTAAATTTTTTGTCACACAAATCTAAATGAACATCGATAAATTTATTGTCACATCTTCATCTTAAATTTTGAAGGACTTCAAGTTCATCCAAGTAAGCCAGCTTTGTCATATCATCAACTCCACATGTTGGCATCTTTACGATATAAATTTCAAAGTTGTGAAATAAGCTAGTCAAATTAAGCAACAATTTTATCTTCCCAGAGAATTCCAATACTGGATTTGCATCACATGTAAAAGGGACAAGGAAGAAGATTTTAATGTTGAGGATTAAATTGAGATAAATTTTAATGTTGAGGGTTAAAATTTTGAAATTATAATTAAATTGAAACAAAATGTATTATTTCACCATCGAACCTCATTTAACGGAAAAGGATTAGGTGGGGAGGTCAGTCTCCCATCAAACCTCATTTAACCAATTTAAAAAGGTTTAATTCTAAATTTGACCACTAACATTTACATATTTTATCAAAATGGTTATAATTGTATTTTTTAACTTTTGTACCATCAACCTTTATTCTTTTTTTCAAATTACTTTTTTTAACAGAATTGATGAAAATATCATTAAAAAATTAAAAAAATTAATGAAATGATGTGAAATATTTTTAATGAGATATAATTTATTACTTAAATAACTCCATACAATAATTACAGGTGGAAAATAATAAAATAAATAAATAATTCATTAAATTAAAAAAATAACTCATTTAAAAAAAATCATAGTTTCTGCTCCTTGTAAAGTAAGTGCCCAAACCCTCTAGAAACCTCAAGTGAAAACGTGGGATTAAGTTTGAATTTCGAAAGATTATAGGGACCCTGGTCATATTTAAACCATAATTTAACTATCTTTTTTACGAACTTATTTTCTGATTTTCTCCTCTGCAGAGAAAAGCAAAATAAATTTTTTTTTTCTGAACTAAAATGGCTCAGATTCCAAATTTAGACAACTCTCCTCTGAATCTCAAGTCTCTCAGGTATGATATTCAATCGCTTAATTTCCTTATTTTCTTCAATTTCGTTTGAATTTGTAGTCACTGATTCTGATTTATTATTATAATTATTACTTTTCAGGGAACAGTCGCAGAAAGATCTTGTTAAAATCCTCAAAGATGTAATTTGTCATTTTTAAATTGATTAGCATTTCATCTTTTTTTCCCCCAACTTAACTACTGCTTGGTTGCCGAGAAAGCTCGGGAAAATTAAAATTAAAATGATTTTGTTGCATGAAGCTTAGTTTAGCGGACATTTCATTTGGATTTTATTGATTATTATTTTTGATGAAATTAGATTCGAGGAAAGAAGTGTTTGGTTATTGAACCGAAACTTGGTGGCTCCCTCTCTTTGATTATCCAAACATCTCTTCTCAAGGTAATTCACTTGTTTTTTCCTCTTGAAACTGTAAATGCTTAAAGATGCCACTGTTTCAGTTAAGTTCTATAAGAAAGTTGTACTCTTCTTCTAAATTTCTGCCATTACAATATCTATTGAAGCAGTAAAGGTTGTTGTGTTGAAAAAGTTCTATTTTCAGCTTGTTTCGATGCATAGCTAAATTTGAAAAGAAGATGATATGCCTGGATGATTCATTTTATACATAACTGAATAGTTATATGATTGGAAACGATGTACTGGTGTTACTAATTTTATGATTATGGATGTCTTGTTGACTGCATGCAGGAATATGGGATTGAATTGCGACATCTTTCAGCCGAGCCAGTTCAGACTGATTGCACCAAAGTGGTTTATCTCGTTCCTTCTCAGTGTGACTTAATGAAATCCATATCTTCTCATGTGCATGATGATATCTCGAAAGGACTTCAAAGAGAGTACTACATATATTTTGTTCCTCGCCGTGAAATTCAATGCGAGAGAGTAAGCATCCCTATTAAGCTCCTAATGTGTGTGTATTGTATACCCAAACACCATAAATAATTTAGATCACTCTGCAGATTCTTGAAGAGGAAAAAGTGCATCACTTGATAACCATAGGGGAGTATCCGTTGTATGTAGTTCCCGTGGATGAAGACATATTGTCATTTGAACTGGATCTTGCTTACAAAGTATGGAAAATATGCCTTCTTTTCCATCCACTATATTCATCTTGTGGTTCTAAAGAATTTGAACCAATTTTTTATGTGTGAGTTTCTTTGTTGTAGCAATGTCAGGTTGATGGTGATACAGGCTCACTTTGGCATATTGCTAAAGCCATTCACAAGCTTGAGGTTAGGGCTACTCTAGTTATTTATTTGGGATAGATAAGGTGATGAGATATCAATAATTTATAAAAATAAGTTAATTAGCTTATCACATGATTAAGGATTTGCTAATTTCATAAAGCTCTACTTTTGAATTCAAAAATTCAAAATATTTTCCTGAATTAATCTTAAAATTTGTACATATTGCAGTCTACTTTTGGAGTTATACCAAATGTGCGTGCAAAAGGCAAAGCATCTGTTCTTGTCTCAGATATTTTGGATCGCATGCATATAGAGGAGCCCATGAATTCATTTGATGTAATTATGAACCCCTTTAAAACCTTTTCTCCTTCCAAATTAGCATTAATTCTTTTGCTTTCATGTATTTATGAATGACTTGTGGCCTCCTATTTCTTTTGGTTCTTCAGATGGCTTTATCAGAGATTAACACTCTCATCCTCATAGATAGGGAGGTGAGTTTTGCTTTTCAGTGCACTTAGTAATTTTGTTTTCTAGATTATTGTCATCAAGATGATGCAAGACAGTTACTAAGGCTGTTTTAAGGAGAGCTACAAATTTATTATTTGATTAAAACCTAAATGGTCAAATTGTGAAATTCTTCATGTCAGCTCAAAGTATATATGGTTTGTTGCCTTTTTCTCTCTCATTTGATAGTGAAGTTTACTGCAAAAATAAACTATAGTTGTTATAACTTTAAATTTTGTACTGCTTACTTACAGGTGGATATGGTTACTCCTATGTGTTCACAGCTAACATATGAAGGGCTACTCGATGAGGTAAGCTAATGCAAGTAGTGGCAGTATTACAGTTAAATATTGTTACGTATTTTCTTTGCAAAGCATCTTGTTCGTGTTTATCAGGCAGATCAGTCTATGTGTGGAGATTAAATTTGAAATTGAGTTGCTTTATGAAGCATATATCCAAAGGGCTAGTGCTGTCTTTATTATAATATTTTTTGCTAACTGCTAACTAGTTCAGTTAGTTTTTTCAAATAAAATATTCCCATGAGGTGGCATGTTGGCGGCATAAATTGCCGGGAAAAGCAGGAATGCCATTTATGCAACTAACAACTGGTCCTGGGAATGTAACTACAAAATTCAAGCTCTCATGGTCTTTGCTAAAACCTCTTCTACTTCCCATTCTGTTGGCTGTTTTTTGACTGTTTAGTATTAAACGTCATGAGAGCTTGAACGGGCCCTGGGTATCTGAATAGGTTGGTTAGATAGGAATAACTAACAAAAGAGGTTTTCTAATTGAAATTGTAATACTGAACTCTTTTAAGGCAATCAACATTTCTATTTTTCTTAGAGGAAAAGAACCATTATAAGATTTCTCTTAGTTGTATTTGGTAATGCTGTCTCTTAATTTTTTCATTGCAGTTCTTGCGCATCAATAATGGTTCTGTGGAGCTGGATTCATCTATAATGGGTGTTCAACAAGAGGGAAAAAAGATGAAGGTCCCACTTAATTCAAGGTAAAGTTAGCCTCCACTTGATCTATTTAACTGATTAGTTATAATAGTACTCTTATTCTTATAAACATTATGGTTTTGCCTGTTTTGATGTTTGATCATGGTTGGATGTGGCTTTTACTCTAAGGTTCTTATATATGTGCCTTTGTTGCATTGGACAAGTAATTATGCCTTTGAGTGGGTAAAACAAACATGAATGTTTTAATTTGGTGGCTATTTGATTAAGGTTTCTATTCTCCTTTGTATTTGTCTTGAAGCATATTGAGAAAATTGACTCATATTGGCCTCAGTTAAAACTCTAATCTGTCTTCACAAATAAAAGAAAAAACCCTTTGAGCCGAATGTTAAGCATCCTTTTGTTTATTGCCTTCTTCTCCCTTGTTTTCCTCTTTCTGATGCTTATTTTAACTTTTAGTGACAAGCTGTTCAAGGAGATACGAGATCTCAATTTTGAAGTTGTTGTCCAGGTTGACCTATTTTAATCATTTTCACATTCTTTTTTTCCAATTCTCGTTACCCCAAAGTTAACGTCACTTCCAAGTTTCTCTGCTTAGTTGCCATCTGACTGCAGGTTCTTAGGCAGAAAGCAACATCCATGAAACAGGATTACACTGAGATGACTACTACTGTAAGTGACTAAGAACCTGGACATTTGTCATGCCTCATATGTAATGCTTAATGTCAAGACCTGATTATGCGTCGCAGTCAAAAGCCTAGTGAAAACAGTTTTTAGCTCACTATTTAAGTTTCCTGTTATGATTTTTTAGAAAAGTCATATGTAAGTGGAAAGACTATTTAAATGGTTTGTGGATGAGTAACTTATCTGTTGAGCTCTTATACATTGTCTTCACTTGTAATGTATTGTATTTTGTGGATGACTGAGTGGTTGAAATGGTTCCCTTGTCAGACAGTTGAACATTCTTAAGTTTGTATAATTCCTTTTTTAATTAGTTAAATGTGTACAGAACCAAACAGTTTCTGAGCTAAAGGATTTCGTCAAGAAGCTGAACTCATTACCTGAAATGACTGTAAGTAAGGTTCTTTGGTTTTTGCTTCTTAGGAATTGCACTGGCTTCCTGGAAAGTGGTCTGGATGAGTTTTAGGTTGTAATTTACTGCTGATTATTGCTTCAGAGACACATAAATCTTGCACAACATCTGTCAACATTCACATCAAAGCCATCTTTTCTTGCGAAACTTGACATGGAGCACACAATTATTGAGGCCTCAAGCTATGACATGTAAGTCTGACATGCTTCACCTACTAATCCCATGAACTTAAAGTGTCCTTGCAGTTTTTTGTTATGTAATGCAACTATTACTGCTTGTTCATAGCATTTTGAGGTGAATAAAGTTATTCTCCATTATTCTTAGCAAATTGCAGCTGCCTGATTCATTCTCTTGAAAAACAGTATCAAACTTTGAGTCTGCCCCCTCCCCAGTTTCTAAGCATTTGTTTCTGGTCTATTATTGCAGTTGCTTTGATTACATTGAAGAAATGATCCATAAGCAGGAACCTCTTGTCAACGTCTTGCGTCTTCTCATCCTATTTTCTGTTACAACTTCAGGGCTGCCCAAAAAGCATTTTGACTATTTGAGGCAAGCAGGGTTTACTCTGTAGAAGTATCTTTTAGTGTTGTTTTTCTTCTTTTATGTTGATTCTGTATGCTAGTTTTTGACTCTTGACTTTTTTACAAATTAACAGCTTATTTCTTTTCTGACATATTGATTTGGTTATTTAATATTTTTTGAATTCATGGTTTAGGAGGGAGCTTCTCCACAGTTATGGATTTGAGCATATGGCTACATTAAATAATTTAGAAAAGGCTGGATTGTTGAAGAAGCAGGTATAGAACAAGAGTGCATAGTCAGTCATTTCCTTAAGTTTGTGTACTAGTCTATGACTACAAGTTCTGGTGACACTTATTTTAGTCAATTGTTTTACATTTGACTCTTGCAGGAGTCAAAAAGCAATTGGCTGACAGTCAAACGTGCTTTGCAACTTGTAGTTGAGGATACTGACACTGCAAAGTATTTTCTTCTCACTGATGCAACCTTTTCCCATAATTGAATTGTATAATAATTGCTATGTACTCATTTCAATGTTAGAGGTTAGGTACTGCACCTAGTGAGCCTTGATTGATATTAGTCACCTTATCATCTGTATGTCCCCCCACCCCTCCCACAAAAGAAGAAGAAGAAGAAGAGAGATAGATGAATTTTCATTTTTATCAAGAAATTCTGTGTTATTGTTGTTAGTATTTTCTTGTTTTCACGATTCATTTTTTTCTCTATAATGTTTGCTGTATATTTATTTCAGTGTTAGAGGTTAGTTATTGCTCGTGTCTAGCTGAGCCTTGATTGATATCTGTCACCATATCATCTGTATGTTAATTATGGTCAATTTTTAATTCTATAACCCTCACCCTCACCCTCCTCCCCCAACCCCCTCAAGAAAAGGAGATGGATGAGTTTGTATCTTTTATAAAGAAATTGTGTCTTCTTTTCCCTTTTCTTTCTTTGTACAATTGCCTTTGTATCTTTCTCTTTTCCTTCTGTCCAAAAAAACTTTGCAAGAGCTACTTGTAGTATGATATGATAGATTTTATCGTATGTCCCATATCAACATTTTAATCTCAAGCATACTGTTGTACTTCGAAGCAGTTAATCATTCTCTTTCGCTTCCTAATGAAGAAGTTATTTTTTGATGCAACAGTCCTAATGACATAGCCTATGTCTTTTCTGGATATGCACCCCTTAGTATTCGCCTTGTGCAGCATGCAGTTCGATCTGGATGGTGAGTTAAATCTATCGAGTTTCATTGTAATTATTGTATGTGATCTAGATATGGAATGCTGTCCATTTGCTTTCTCAGTGAGAACAAATTTGATTTTAGTTCTTTCCTGTTGGCTATAGCTTGTTCTAAATGGAAAAGGTTGACTTAAATTAGGAGGCTCAAGGTCAATTCCTTTTTGAGTTCCCAGCCCAAGTCAAGCAATGTTATAGCTGGGCGATAAGGATGAAGCTGTTTGAGGCCTTAGGTCCAGATCTGGGAAGTTTAATGAGATTGAATCGTTGGCCTTAGGATCCGAGTTTAATTGGATAGGGGGCATGTATAGTTATCAGTGTCAATGCTTTTACTCTTACATATGCCAGTCCTTTTTGTGTTTATGCAAAAGAATTTTATCCTTATCTCTTTCATCTGCAAAGATGTGTATCTCTTTGAAGTGGTCTCTCTATCTTCTATCTTTAAGCTGTAGTTAATCTTATGACTTTCTCAAGCATTCTCTCACTTTACAAAAAGAGCAGTTTTGTCTACCTTTTTTTTTTGGTGTGCAATGATGTATTAAGATTTTACACAATCCTGCTCTGCACTTTGTAATCATTAGGAAGTTGTAATGCAGAGCAAATTTATATAAATTAGGCCTTAAATCAATAGCAGATAAGCTGATAAGTTTATAAAAAGTAGGCCATAAATCCAATAGCAGACTAAATAGGTCCTAAGCAATAGCAGACTAATTAATGAAACAGCCCCGAGGGAAAGATGCTTTTTATTGTTTATTGCCTGAATTTCTTTTGTTATTTTGGTTTACCAGCCAAGTGGTTTAACTAGGCAGGAATGTTAATCAAACTCCTTCTGCCATCTATTTCTGAATTTATATATATTAATAATATGGCCTTACAGGCGTGCTATGGAAGAAATTTTGAAGCTGTTGCCTGGGCCGCAAACAGAAACAAAAAGGGTCAGTAGACTTCTGGGAGTAGTTTATTTTACTTTCTACTTTTTTGTTTGTTCTTTTTATCTGATGTTTTGCTGTTTCAAATATGGGACGACATTACTCTGGAATTCTCTTAAGAATCACCCTTGACTTCTGTGCATCAAAACTTGACTCTCAAAGTTTATTGTTCTTTGGATATTTTTTACTTACTATGATAGCATGTTTATTTTTATAGCTTGGCTTTGCTAGCAGTCCCTCATTTGCCACATTGCAGGGTGCTTCAAATGGCTTAGACAAGTAAGTAATTTTTCTCCTTTTGTATGTCTCATAATTTGAGTGCCATACAAACCATTAAATAATTTCACTTAGATGTTTGTGTTGGAATTTATTTTGGTAAAGAGACTTCTTCCTCAGTTAATTGTCCAAACAACCAGAATAACCGGGTTAAATGATGACAGTGGCTAGGGCAGTAAAATTGTGACTTTTCCTTTTTAGTTTAGAAAATTGCTATTCAACCTAGGAGATCCGGGTTCGAGCACCTGTGTGTGCAAGGTGTGTGTACGTTGTTAAAGGGTTAAGAAAGTATGAACAAATACTATCATGTAATTACACCAGTATATTCAAAGAAAAAAAAAAGAGAAAATTGCTGTAATGATAGGTAGAGATGGTCATTTCCGTAGTTACTGAAAGCTCCACTGCACAGACCATTTATGCTGTATTTCTTATTGACACCTATAAATAGGGAATAGCAATCTTATTCTTTTTGTTTACAGAAAAGCTTATGTTTCTTTGCTGACTCCTTCAGTTATTGCAGAATAGCAGACGGGAGGCGCTCCCTGGTACTTGTTGTCTTTGTTGGAGGGGTAACATTTGCAGAAATTGCGGCTCTCAGATTTCTCAGTGCCCAGGTATGTTGCTTCTTTTGTGTATATGGTATGTTCACTGTTGTACAGGTTTTGCTAATATATTAAACGGTCATTACCTACTCTCACCATGATTGTATGTGTCGGACACGGGTAGTTCAAAATTTTAAGCTTTTTTATGGATTTGGAGTCTTTGGTCATATCTTCATACCCATGCCCTACTTTGTATCAAACATGGGTATCGGACACATACTTAAATAAATAAACATAGGTTGTTACTTCGTTGAAAGGAATAATTTTCAGGTACAGTGGGAAGCAGTTGAGTGTAATTTTGGATTTTTGGCATGGGAGTCTCTTGGGATATGCTCATTTTTCTTTTCTTCTGCATAGTATTGGGAGATAGCGTTTCTAAGGAATTTAAGAAAAAAACAACATTGATCAACCACATTTCATTTTTTCTTATTTGCTGACATTAGTTATTATTTAAAAATATTCATCTTTTGGATTTCTATCTTGTTAAAGTAGGTTTATTGTTCCAACCAGTTCTCTGATCTTGTCCATTTCACCTTATTGTAAGTTAGTTCCCTTCATATCGGTACCTCTCTGCTGCAGGAAGGAATGGCATACGATCTGATTATTGGGACGACAAAAATGGTCAATGGTCATTCATTGGTTGAAACATTCTTTGAGACAACTGGTTAACTCGTTCGAATGTGTTATGAGGTTTTTTTCCCAACAACCACGGAAAATCATAATTATGGCGTACTGGGCAGTGAGGCTGAAAATGTGAAGTGCTTGGTCAGACGAAAATTGTTGTGCACTGCCAGTGTATCTAATTCATCTATTTTGTATTTATTTGATTTTATAGCTGGGACCATTCAGTGGAGATGATTGTTTTTGGTGTCATGAGAGTGATTTGGGGATAGTATGGTTGTCGACAAGGTAAGTATGTACCCCAAACAAACTTAAGCCGAAAATTGAAGACTATGCTTTAATCTGTCGAGGATTATTCAAAGAGAAAAATATGATGGAAGATCATATTGTTGAGTGTTGAGGCTTAGGGTTTCTGCTCAAACGTCTTAGACTGATGGAAGTTTGTTTATATTTGATTCATTAAACTGAATCTTAGTGAATCAGCTTTATATTTGTTTGGTTTTGAGATCATTCTCCTCAGGCAGAACAGACCCAAGCCGGAGTCGAAAACTCACCTGTATCGATTCGAGCTTGTAATGATTTGAATCTGATGAGAAAATCTGAGTTCGAGACCGATGTGAGCCTAAGCTCATAAAGATCTAAGTTTGAGATTAGTCTGAGCTTGAGCTCAAGATAAATTCAGTTCAAAATTTGAAAAACTCGAGTTTATAACTAAAGATATTAATAATAAATGTAGCTATATGATAATGTTTAATATAAAAATAAAGGGATAAATATCAAATTTATATGTAACTTTGGTTCACACTTTGATTTGGTGTAATTATACACATAAAAATTTAATTGTGATTTACATGTATACATGAAATTTTGATTTTGATTTAATTTTATGCATTTACGTAGTGTTTGAAAGCTTTTTAGTAATAGGATTTGAGTATAAATGCTTGTAATTACATAAGAGAGACATGTTTAGTTAATCACCATAATTAGTGGATTTTAATAAATTGGGTGTCATTGAAGCAATTCAATTACAGTAACTAATTTTAGGAAGAGGGTGAGAATTGGAGTAATTACATAAGTATTTACACTCAAATTCAATTACATTAACTTTTAAAACACTCGTATATTATTTAACTTTTAACAATTGTTTGCTAAAAAAAAAATTTAACAATTATTTTTATTGTATAAGTTTTATGAAAATTATATTATAAATATAAATACATATGAGTATTTTATAAATCTTATAAATCTTAAAAGATTATATTATAAAAATATTAATTTATGTATATTTTATAAAGTTATAACAAAAAATAATATTATTTAACTCCTAATTTTTTAAAAAATTATAATAAAAATTGTATTATAAAAAATAATTTTTCTTATAATGTTATAATATACTTATTTATAAAAAAAATTATAATAAAAAAATAGAAACGCAACTTATTTACGTGTCTATATTATAGATTATAAAAACCAATATAAAATTATAGAAAGTATTAACAGTTTTTTTAAATTATGACAAAAAATAAAAATATTTATAAAAAGTGTTATGAAAATTATTCTATCACTTTATAAAATTTTTGGACTGATCTCTATGCATAACATATTTTGTTTAATAAAAAAAATGGATATAAAAAGAATGATAACAATACGAGATATTATATTTTAAACTAAAAATTAAAAAATCTAAATAAACAATGATTTGGATTGAAGTGGATTTGACTAAATAAAATAATTTTAGTATACCCTTCCCTAAATGTCAAAATATAAATACAATAAATCAAATTTATTTGATAATTTTGCAAAATTTTTGTTTTGTCTGTAAATGTGTAAACCTTCAAGTGAATTGTTGGTCACGACTTATTCAATAGTATTTTTTTAATTTTAATTTAATTTATGGTATGGTTTTTTTCTCGTTTTCATGGTTTTATTTTGTTCATTCTATTTTTTTTTTATAAAAATAGTAGTTTTATTTTAATTTTAGTGTTCATAAATCAAACTTTTTTGTAACGTTCTCAGAAAGTTTTATCATGATAAAGCATAATGATAGTGTTAGTATTTATAAAATTGGAATATGAGATGATAAGTCATCTAATATTAGGCTTTTTATGCATCATTAATGGAGTGAATCTTTTAGGGCTTTCAGCAATAATTTTTTGATTAATCAGAGTTCATTATTAGGTTCATACGATGATGGTAAAATTAATATACAAATTTCAGCTGTTTGATTAATGTGATACATCTTTGATTAGTTTATGAGTTCTTTCAGGGTACTATTAATTTATCTTTCTTCTCTCTTTTAAGATTATTTTGCAATCATGACATTTGAGTATCGATTTGTAATATCTTATTTATGTATTATACTATGTGTCGTATCTTTATATTATTATTGTTCATAGTCCCTATTAATAATAATATTTTCTTTAAAAAATATATAAACAAATAATATATTTAATTTCAAAATCTATTATTCAATCTGCAAATAAAATTATATTTTTTGTACCCAAATATTATCCAACAAACCTCATTCAAACCCCCCGAGACCCAAAATCGCCATGACTTCTTAAAATGATAAATTTTTAATTTAAATCCTTTATAATTTATAAAATTTTAAATTAATAATAATAAAATTACGTTTTGACCTCTAAAATAATAAAAATTTGATTTAACCCTTCAAAAATTATAAAGATACCTATTAAAATAATAAAATTACATTTTTATTATCGTAAAAATATACAATTCATTTTCGATCACCCCAAAGTTTTCTAACTCCGGGACTACCCAAAAAAAAAAAAAAACAAATCAAATAATTACAAATTTGCAAATCTGCAAATCTGCAGTAACTATTTCCATCCTTACTTATATTCCGTGATAATGGAACCAATAGCACACTAACGCTATCTTCATCAATCATCTAAAAAGCATCCAAATAAAGCTTATTGGTTGATATATTCTTCTCTTCCTTATCTTACAATTTTAAAACAATTAATTATAGGAATATCATAAATAATTAGTAATTTTGATTGAATTGAGTGTGTTTTTTAACTCATAAATAAATAGTAATATTACACAATAGATTCCAAAATCACTCTCTCCCCATCTAGAAAGGAAAAAGTCCTAACAAGCTACATTTAAAACAAAAGTCATGATTCCTCTTCACTTGCTTCAGCAGCAGCAATCTCAGAATCCAATTTGTTTATTAGCTGTTCACTTACATGTTTTGCTACAGAAATCATGTCAAGAATAATACTCGGATCCAGGCCGACACCCCCACGTTTTGTGAGCCCACAGATGTGTCCTTTTCGGTTAACAGAAATCGAAACAGCCGAGCTCATTTGTGATTCCTCTTCAGATGTAGCATCAACGATATAGTGCCTCCCCACCTAATCAATGCAATGAGATAGTATAATAGTTTTAAACAGTTGACAATTATGAGATTGGAATTACCTTTGTTAGAGTAACTATGACAGGGATTCCAGATGTGTCAAACTGTAGAAACTCTTCATCGCTTAAGTTGACTTCAGGTTGTTCATCACTTGTTGTCTCCGCTGCAACATCGACCTTAGGGATGGCAGTATTGCTTAAAGCAGCCTTTGCAAAAAAAACAAAACAAAATTGAGTAGTTCATTACAAGTTTCAAGAACTAGTACAATCACAATATGCTTCAAAGTACAGTAACCAAAAGTGCGAAAGAACTTTCATGAAGCACTTATGTAAACCCAACACATATCGAGTACACGGCTCATGGAAATTTTACATGAAACCATGAGTTGATGCAAAAATGGGCACCCCAGCATGCCATATACCAATACATATAGGACACATGTAATCAAAAAGGTTTTCTTTCATAAAAAAGAAAATCAGGTAATTCAAGATAATCATTAGGAGTTGATTATCAAGCAGATTTTCACTGTATTTGACAACGTAACTAGAGAAGACAGACTCAAATTGAGCATGAATGATTCCGAACCCATTTCCTCTAATAAATTGTAAAATTGCTTTTCAATGCTAGTAGTTAATTTGATAATTAAACCCAAGTCACAACCAAATCAAGAGAAGAATACAATGCCTAATAAGTAAAATACCTTAATGGCAGCAGCAAGGGCATCTAGCAAATTCCCATCTGAACTAATCACGAGACCATCAATATAGAGATCCCAACACACTTTTCCTTCCACAACCACCAGAGATGTGGGATCAATTCCAGCTCCTGGAATATATGGATTTAGATAATTACTTTCTCAAATTAAAGAGAAATAACAATCAAGTACAGCAGATTAACCATTTGTGAGAATGTCTACCTGCTCCACTTTTACCACCCAAGAGGCACCGTTGCAAGGCAACTGATAGCTCGGTTGACAACTCCTCACCCCCTCTACCCTGTACGAAATGAAATATGAGAATTTAACACAGAAAATGAAGTGAGTAATGGATTATGAATAACATAATGGAGGATTAAAGACAGACAAATATGGCTAAGTCATGACTACATAGTAGCCTGTACATACATAAAGACTAGAACAATGTTGGTCTTCTACATTACAGATAGCCATATTCTTTTAACCAAAGACAACAGGGAACTCACCCACACATCAAAAGTGAGATTCATATTTCACAAGTCAAACTGTCCAACAAAGAGAGAGTAGCAGTTAACATATAACCACTGCAAAAGTGCATGCAACTAGCCATTTACAACTCTTCATAAAGATCATATTCTCCAAGGAAGATGGTTAATAATTGAATACATGGATGTTTAAGCAAGCATAGTCATGAAACTAGAAATTTTTTTCACTCTTCTACCCATTATTACTGTGTAAACAAATCCACAATTATATCTTAACTAACATCAGCAAGGAAACTCTTTAAAAAAATGCATTATTAATAAGGAAATCAAATGAAGAAATATGAAAGTATTCATGTGAATTCAACCAACAGAATCAACAAAAGGAAGGATTTCGAGGGTAAAGCAAAAACCACCTCAAACATTGGTGCTGCAGTTGGACTACAATCAACATATATAGCAATCTTCCCTTTGTCAGGTTGCAATGCACTTGGTTTTCCAAGTTCAGCCTGCAAAAACATAAAGTAGCAAAATCATATTACCATACATCAAAGACAAGAAGAAAACAAGGGGAAAAAATTCAGCATTTAATGAAGAAATACCTTGACACTGGCAATAACATCAGTTGCACCAAGCCTAATTCTAGCCGAACCATGTGCCTGTCACAATACCCTTCAATGAAAATTCATATACAAGCAGAAATACTGTTGATGGGGTTGAAAGCAATTAGAACAAGATTCCACACCTGAGGAATAACTCCAGTTTCAACATATATGGGTCGGTAAGTTAACCTTTTTCGACCATCTGAACGAAGGTCTTGAGCAATTCCACCATGTATGAAATGCTTTTCTCCAACAGAAAGTCCCACCATTGCTGTAAATCCCCAGAGCAACACAAAAATAATAAATACTTTGAACTCACTCACTGGGTTTCACTTCCACAGCGAAGAATTCGATAGAAATATAATTTTCTCCTTAAGAGGGCTTGCCAATTTTTTAGCCAATTGTAAGAACTGATTCTTATTAGGGTTTTAGGATTTATTATTAATTAGGGTTAAACAACAAATTGGGACATAAACAATATTCATTTTCTTCAATTGGTCCCTGAATTTGTTTTGACACAAGTGGTACCTAAACTGTACGTGTTACCCAAATTACTTCAATCATTAAAAAGAACATCCCTTAGCCAATCATTTTGTTGCATGTGGCAATTTAACTAAAAAAATCGAAAAAAAATAAATATTTTTTCATTAAAAAAAAAGTTTATAAACGTATTCATTTCTCTTGTTTTTCACCAAAAATTTCTAGTGATGAAAAATTCAAAAACTCATTTAAATCCAATTTTCAGCTATAAAATCCAAATTCCAACAACCATTATGTGTTTATATATAATTTGATTACCTAAGAAACATAGAGACTGACATGTGACTTCCATTTCTTTGTGGCTTGCGGTTTTTTTTTTTTACATTATAAGACAAATGGTCAAATTTCAATATTGACTTTTAGATTATGTTGAAATTTACGGGTGAGAAATTGATTGGGTTGGTCGGTTCGTTGTAGAAAAACTAAAACCCACTTAATTGACTTCTCCTTTTTTAAGGAACTGAACCTGAACCGAGTTTGGTGGAGAATTGAGATTGGGTTTGGAATTTGGAATTTCGGCCTTGATCGATTGGGTATTGGGATTGAGATTGAGATTAGATTTGATTTATAAATGAGTTATGAGTAGAGATGTCAATGGGGCGGGTTTCGCGAGGCCCGCCTCACTTCGCACCCAATTGAGCTGAGATAGGTGTAGGTTTCGCAGGTGGTGGGGCGAGGATGGGGACAAAAATTAGACCCGTCATGGATGATGAGGCAGGCGTGGGTATGACCTTGTACCCACTCCATCCCCACCTGTCTCCCATCCTCGCCCGCCCCACCTTATCTAAGTCTGTCATGCATAATATAATGAGCATATTTTAAAATAAACATTTATAAAAATTTAATTTAATAATTATCTTAATGGTATTTTATTAATTTAATATTAAAGTGATTATCTTAATATTAAATTAAATTTAATGTTTATCTTGCAGATAAATATATTATTAATTTAATAATATTTAATATTAAGTTTAATATAATATTAATATAAGAAAAAGGGAAAAAGTAATGCTACAAAAATACAAGTATTGTATTCCATTAACTAAATGGCCTAATAGGTATGGTGAAAATATTTGATTTAAGATACAAAATGACCCTTATTCGCTTTTATGTTAAAAAATATTTGATCATGATGAAGTTAAGAGAGAGGATAGTAGAATTAGTACTTTTCTTTTTCGTCATCATATTCCGGTGTCGTCATCGGGTTTACAGCAAATACCTTCATCCTTTGCACTTGCTTCCATGCACTTGCTATTTCTTTGACCATTTTCTTGTAGTTATCTCCTTTGTATGCGAACTCACATTGGGCCAGACCTTGAGTTGTCAAGATAAATTGCTTTGTCTTGTATTGCCTTAACACAAGTAGAGGGGCATATCCTACAGCTCCCCACACTCCGAGTAAGGGAACCCAATCGAACTTGTTGCAACGGTAAAAAATCTCGTCAATGATAAAAAAATATTTGATCATGATGAAGCTAAGAGAGAGGTTAGTAGAATTAGTACTTTTCTTTGCCAATTGGTGGATGAATATGATTCTAAGAATGGTAGGATTCAAGTTACTAGTTCTCGAGCACCTAATGACATTGGTAACATTGGAGGAGATGCGTATATGCAAGAATTTGCACAATTTATGGAGCAAGATAAGAGTCAAAGTTATGACAAATCATATTTAGAAAAATATTAGGAAGCTTCTAATGTACCGCTTTGTGATGATTTTGATATCCTCACGTGGTGGAAGACAAAAGGAAGTACATATCCAATTCTTCAACAAATAGCTATGGATATTTTAAGCATTTTTTGTTTCTACAGTCCTTTCGGAGTCTACTTTCAAGACTAATGGTTGAGTACTTGATCTTTATCGTAGTCGACTTCTATCGGAAACTATTGAGGCTTTGATGTATGCTCAAAATTGGATTTGGATTGATTTTAAAAGTAGTTCATGATATTTTTTATTTTGAATTTATTTATAAAATAGTAACATATTATTTTTTTACATTGAATTTATTTATCAAATAGAAGTGCAAGTTAATTATAAAGAAGCTTACATGTACAGGTTGAGGTGAAATTAAAAGAGATACAATGCTCACAATTGATAAAAGAATTAGAAGATGAATGTGATACAGAAGCAACAAGAGTGATATGTATTGATTGATTTTTGGAATTTTTGCACTTATGTTGCATTTGAAGACCTTTATGATGTATTTGAGACATTATTTGTATTTGGATATTATGTAAACACTTTATTTTTTTGAATTTTTTAAACTAGTGTTGAAGTTATATTTTATTTACCAATTAAATGGTCGCGACAATTTAACTTTTTTAAATGGTGATAGTAGAAATAATGTTACATATGTTGTGAGAGTCCGCAGGACAGGTATTTCATACTATTTTCATAAAAAAAATAGTTTATATTTATTTAATTGATACTTACATATTATATGAAGTGGATTGCGAGGTGAACATAGCAGTAATTAGGTTGGTTTAGGGGCCCACATAAGTGATGGGACGATGATGATTTTAATCTTGTGGATCGTGGGACGAGGATGATTTTAAGTTTTATAGTCACAAGACAAGGATAAAGATGAAAATTCTTGGCGAGGATGAGTGTAGGGGTGCGAAAAGAGCACCCCGCACCCGGCCTGCTCAATTAACATCCCTAGTTATTTAATAAATATATTAATTCGATTTAAACGGTTTTGGAATTTAAAACTGAACTGAATTAACCGTTATTACAAATTGACATTAAACCGTCCAAACTAAATTGGGCAAACTCAATCGATTTGGCAATTTCAACTAGCTTTTACACAACCTTAAAATTTTAAATTTAATCTGTATATTTGAATTCTCCACATAATTAAATCTATCCACTTTTATAATTCATTAGTTAATGTTTCACTCAAAATGTTGAAAACAAAATTTTCAAAAACTCTATCGTAACAAAACGAAATATATTCTCATGACGATTTCAAATAATTATTTAAGAAAAATTTAATCAATATTTTTAACATTATTCTTATTGCTACATAATTATCAAATTAACTTTTTTTTAATTTCAAAATATTATATAAAAAAACTTATAAGAATAACAATTAAATCTGAATTTTTAAATCTAAAAATAAAAGAACTAAATTACTAAAAGTAAAAATTGGAAGACAAAATTTCAAATATGCAAAATGTATAAAGACTTGCGAAATATTTTAACATTTAAATTTTTACACTGTAATTTGATACCAACATACTAGTAGTAGGAGTAAGAAGAACAGAAGAAAAAAAAATGTCAATCATCTAACGAAAACCAAAAAGTTCCCAAAGCCTAAATATTTAGGAAATCTGACGGCCAAAATCACCCAACTGTTCCAGCAATAGGAAGCCTTGCTATGAGTTGTTCAACAAAGGTTTCAGAATCAGAAATAATCTCCATATTCATCTCAACTAGTTTTAACATATATTATGTCACAACTGAACATAGTGAATCACAATGCTAACAAGAGTTTATATAGAAGTTAGCCATCGTACTCCCTCTCTGCAAACTTGCTCTCCGGATAGTAGACAGCAATCACTTGATTCCCACCAAATTTCCGACCATTCATAGCCGTTTGGGCCTTTTTGGAACCTTCAACATCTGAGTACTCCAAAAATACCTAATAACACCAGAGAACTACATTCAGGAACATCGGGGGCCAGAATATAAGTGCAACTAGTGACCAAGATAGTAGTCACTTGCAACTACAAAATACATAGGACGAAAACAAGACAATGGATAACAAAAAAAGGTCAACACTGACCTTCCCTACGCCTGGGGATGGTTCTCCACTTGGATTTGGGCGTGGAATGACAACATTCATTAATTCACCTGCATATGAACTTATGTGTAAAAATTGGGAGTCCACCAAAAATATTATTTAAAAAACCCTGAAAAGTATAAAGATGCGAGTAAAATTAGGTAGAGGGCTAGCAAGTCCTTTTTCTGTATGTTGGGCTTGATTTTATAGCAGAATGAGGAACAATAAAGGGATGTAAAACAAGAGACAAAACTAAAAGGGAAAACAAACAAAATTAGCAAAAGTATACGAGACTTGTATTTAAAAAGTGGGCAAGATAATTGGGGGGGGGAGGGGGATGCACCAGGTAGTTTAAGAAGAATTTTACCATATTTTCCACCCTCTTGCCTCATGTCTTCCACAATGTCTTCATACTCCTCATCATCTCTGAGATCATCTACATTAAGTGCTTGAGTCAAGCAAACAACCTTCGTAGGCACCCCTTGTGGTTGCAAAATAAGCCTCTGAAAGGAATGCAAATTTAGCCTAAAAACCACACCTAAAAACCGTTCTAAACTCCACTGGACACGAATAATATATAAAACTGATGTGTAAAAGATGTATAGATATGTATATTTAATCTAACCTGCAAAGCAATCTGCTGTTGTGCGTGCTGGAGTATACTCTCTTGCTCAGGTTTAGGCTGGGTAGCACCCTGGTTTGCTCGCCTAACAGTGAGAGTTTTATCACCCATTTTAATTCCATTTAGAGCAGCACAAGCTATATCCGTAACTGACAGGTCTTGATAAACACAAAAGGCGTAGCCTTTCGAGTTTCCAGTTTCTCTATCTTTTACCAGATCAAATCCTCGAAGAGGCCCAAAGGACTCCAACAGCTCGCGGATCTGTGCTTCTGTGAAGTAGTAAGGAAGCCCACCAACAAATATGCGGTCTGGACCCTCAAGTCCACCAGAAGAGCCCTGAGTTAGACCCACAGCAGCTAGATTAAGATTGGGACTGGGCTGGCTTGGGCCAAGAGTTGCAGCAAGCGAGGGATTGTAATCACTAGGTCTCCTCACCTTCACAGGTGCTCCCTGAAAGTGCAAACAGGTCAATTCAACTTATTGCATTTAAATGATCTGAGCATAAAATCCCAAAGAAAATTTATGTACCTCGAATATTATCCCATCCAAAGCCATTGCATTACTGGCCTCCTCGACAGATCTCATCTCTACAAAAGCAAACTTCTTTTCATGGTTTATGTAGACGTTAACAACAGCATCACCTGAACAAACCATAAAAGGATGAGCAACTACAGAAGAAATAAGGTGTGCAGTTCAGCCATATAACATAACATATATTATATAAAAGAAAAAAACTCAGTATACCTGGACCAGCAGTGTTTCCACCGGTTGCAGCCATGACTTGGCTGAAGAATGTCGCAACAGACTGTCATATATTAAGGGTCAGTACTGGATTCGTATGCAAGCATAACAACAATAATGATGAAATAGTGGAGAGTAGAACCTGTTCATTGGCTGAAGGAGAAAGCCCTCCAACATAAACCCGACGAGCATGCCTAGTAGCCTGGAATTACAAAATATATTCCATTAACTTCTGCAATATAAGAAAATAGTTTTCTAAAAAAACATACAGACTACAACGTCTGCATGATCATCCCAACCTGCTGAGTCATCGCCTGAACTGGCATAACAGGGAGAGCACCAAAAGGCTGCAACAAACCAAAATTAAACAATGTTATAGCACATACAGCAAGCTAAAAAATAATCAGGTGCTAAGAGAAATATATACCTGACTGGTTGCAAGAGGAAAGATGCTAGGGAACACTCCAGGTAAGGTCGGGCTAGTCCCAGGAATCTGACCTGAAAGGAAATTAGATTTCATATGAGACATAATTACAACTGAAAGTCATATTTTTATAGCAGTTGATTTAGCATAAGGACTTTTATCCCCCATTTCCTGTATATCCAAGCCTCTGATGGTTGTAGAGATATTAAAAAGAAAACTTCATCACATGCTACTTCTGGAGGAAATAGTTAGCAATACTAACGAAACAGGCTATAGTTCCCAGTTTAAGACGTACAATACCATCAAAACTGGTGCATCGTTTCCTCCTTGTACATAAAAGCTACAGAAGTCGGCTCACGCCATTGCCTTCTTACAACAAAGACAGACATAGAAACAAACAAAACAAACACCAAACACAAGACAAAACCAATTTTCTCAGTTCCAGAATTATGTCACCAAGTAAAAAAATTAAATAATATTATAGCCCTTCCACAAAATCGCTCAAAGGTGATATATATACAATATAGAAGAAAAAATATAGCTTACCAAAACCACACCAGTATTTTGATACGAACTTTCCGCACTAAATCATCCAAAAACAAAAATGGCAGTTAACAAAGTATAACAATCTTAATTTTTTGGGGGAAGGCATATTATACCTGCAGTAGCAGCTGCTGCAGCACCAGCAGCTAACATTGCTGAAGCTGGAGGGGCCATGTCAAAGCCACTAACTCTTTTGCTGCAAAAGAAGATTCAGTTAGCATCCCAGGAAACTAGAATATATAGTTGATACCATCATATTTTCACCAGTGATCAAGTTCTTTATGATCTACCTCTTTGAGCGTGAGCGAGAACGAGATCTTGACTTTGATCTGTGTTCAGATCTAGCCCTCGAACGGGATCGGGACCTGCGCCCATGCCTGTCCTTCCTGTCTCTATCATAATCCCTTCTTCTATAAATGACATCACAACAAATATAAGTCATTAGCAAGTAATCATTAGCGACAATAAGAGAGACATTTGAAATGATTAATTTACCTGTCATATTCTCGACTACGATAATAATCATCGTCATCCCTCTCTCTTTCCTGATCCCTCCTCTCACTACGCTCCCTATGACGATCTCTGCGATGGCGGTCCCGATCACGATCCTTTTCTCGGTCTGTATACCTATCCCTATGGCGATCACGATCCTTTTCCCTTTCCTTGACACACACTTTCTCTCTCTCCTTTTCCCTACTTCTACAGGACTCTCTCTCATAATCCCGAGATCCATGCTGCAAATTGTTAAGTCACATTTTATTTATACAGCTAAAAATCGAATGCAAAGCACAAACAATAACCCACATTTAAGAAGACAATTTTGCAATAAAAAAAATCTTCCCATGATAAAGAATAAACATGGACAGAAATGTAACTTTGGTTCACCAATTTTTTCCATTGAATCAGAACTCAATCAAGTAGAATCAATTAATTAATTCACATTTTCTATAATTAATTCCATTGAAAAGAATACTTCTCAAACGAGCCATATTTTGTGAGACAAAATATAACTTAACACCTAAACATGTGCGCATATCAAAAGCTGGGTTCTAACCCTCCCCCCAACCTTTTTTCTAAGATTTTCTAATGCTTAGTGTAGATTAAAACCAAGCACTAAATATAATTAAAAAGGCTACTTGTTAAATAAGAAGAGTTTCGAGATGCAAAATCTAACTCAAAGAAAAAATTATAGGGCTCCAATTTATTGTTATCTTGCTGCATTTCATTTTCTATGTGCATCTTCAAAAGTTGTGTAAAAGTAAACAGCCAATAATACAAACTAAAATCATAAAGCATTTTAAAGAAAAAGAACAACAAAAGACTAATATGTATCACTGATTCTAACGTAATTCTTCACTTTAACTAAAAAATTATACAGTCTTTGCTTAATTCTTCAACAATAATATATTTCCTTCTTAGACAATTACAATTCTTTCCTCTGGGTTTTCGCTCACAACCAAACTATACCTTAGAAATTTCAACAGAAAAAAGAAAATATTTCTTTAAATTTCTTCCGAACAAAAACTAAAAGAGAGAAAATTAAGCTAAACTTTAAGTGATATAACCTGAGATTTAGAATCGTTTTGATCGTCAGAACGAGGCTGAGGAGAAGACCCTCCGCCGTAACTGTTTTCGAGGTTACCGCCGTTTCCTTGGTGCAGCGTTTCTTCGAAATCAGTCATTTAAAATAATAAAAAGAAGGAAAAAGAAAGTTTTCTGTTTTCAAGCTTTGACTGTAAATTTGAAACTTCGAATCTCAATCGCGAAAATCCCAAATCCCAAACTTATTTGTTGAAGATGAAAATTTATAATTCTCTTCTATACAAGTGTGCAAAAAATTAACCCAAAACTCTATTTATATAGGGGAGGGTTTAGAAAATTTAATTCAAATATGATTAAATTTAATCATTTTAATAATATTAATAATACCATGTTTATCAATAAAATAAACATTAAATTAAATTAAATATTAGATTAATATAATATTTATTAAGATAAATATTAAATTTAATTTAATATTAAATCCTATTAAAATAATACAATATTTATCTACAAGATTAACTATTTCAAAAATAATATTATTTTAATAAGATAAATATTAAATTAAATTTAATATTAAATCTTATTAAAATAATACAATATTTATCTATAATATTAACTATTTCAAAAATAATATTATTTTAATAAGATTTAATATTAAATTTAAATATTTATCTTATTAAAATAATACAATATTTATCTACAATTTTAACTATTTCAAAAATAATATTATTTTAATAAGATTTAATTTTAAATTTAGTATTTATTTTTATTAAAATAATACAATATTTATCTATAGGATAAACATTAAATTTAATTTAATATTAAATTATTAAAATAATATTATTTTTGAAATAATTAATATGAAATCAAATTCTCTAATAGAATCTTAATAGGGGTGTAACTCTTCCACATCTTAACCACCGAAGATCAATAGCCGTCCGCCATCGACCACCGACCATTGAAATGTCGTCATCGCAGTCGTCGACACCATCGTATCCGATGATGCAGGTGAGACAACCTTACGGCACTCTGAGCTGGTTCGGTTATTGTCGATTTGGTTCGAGTAAGTGACGATCCGATCGATTCGGTCTAGTTACCGATTGAATCATCAGCTCGATTTCACATACCGAGCTTGGTTCGATCAGTTTTTGAGTCTTGGTCTCGATTTTGGGTTCCCGAGCCCAATTTATGATCTCAAGTCTAATTTTCAAGTTCAATTACTCATTAGATAAATTGTCTGAATTGAAAATTAATTTCCCTAAAAAACATATTATTTTTAATTAATTTGATTAATTTAATGTTACTTATCAAAATTAATTTTTCAAAAATCACTTAGATTTTCTAAATTAATTTTTCAAGAAAATTTTTTAATCAAATTCTCTAGTTGAACAATTCTTACGGTTACTTAATTTAATTCCACATTGAATAAATCAACTCAATTAAATTATTTTCAAAGTTATAAAATTTTCTTTTGATTCAATGCAGCCTGATTGATCTTTTGTTGAGCTAGCAGAGAGACCAATCAGACATATACAATTAAGCTCTTGTAATTACAATTATGTTCAGAAGCATCATTCCGATAATTCACAATTATTTAATTATGGAATCAATCCACAAGAAGTACCATGATTGAAACTTCTTATTATATACTTTTACGAAAGCAATTCGTCCAACTATTTTGTCCAATGACTTCGTCATGTATGTGACCATCATATTATATTCTTGATTCCTTTGAATTAAAATCGTTCACTCAATACAATCCTATTTTATCTCATTGTCATCATTGTTTCTTCTTAATGATTAATATGATCACTGTCAACAAATGACTGTGATAAATTGCTCGTTCGAGAACAAGCAACCCGTGACCACGTTCCATATTTATCAATCCACACAATACCAATGAGAGGATATCATTAGCTCTTTAATTAAGCTATGAATTCCATTGTTGCTAGTAAAGCCATGCCATACACAAGTCATGTACCCAACATACCATCTATGGGCTTGATCATCTTTAGAGCATAAGCCTCCACTTATATCAAAGCACATGAATTGTATACATAGTCAGTAACTAACTCAGGATTTAGGTAAATCGCACCATGAACATCATAAGTGAATTAATTGACAAACAGATGCAGAATTAATTTATTTTGGGTCCAATCCAATGTATCATTCTACCAATGAATACATCTATGTCTCTACTCGTGGAGTTAACTGCTCCGATAGCCAAGACTAGCCATCTATCCAATTAGAATTGTAGACGACATAATAATTCTTCTCAGCCTTTGCATCAAACGCTCACTTTGATTCTTTTACGGGATTAAAGACTCATTTAGATTATCTACTGAAGTAAGTTGTCTTTCTTGCAATGTAAACATTTTTACAATGCCACTTATCTTTAGTTTGAGCTTAGACAAGTAATGATCTAATATTTGTTTGTCACGATTTTGCTATGTATGCAAAATATGAAAGTAAGAAAAATACAAAAGACATAATAGTGAAATGTAAAATTAACTTTATTTATTTATTCATTGTTCAAATAAATAAAAAACAATTATATGTTTACTACCATATGGGCACATTTCCCAACATTAAAAACACTGACGTGAGTTAATCTTCTACTTATTTAATTGGATTAATTTTGATTGTTAATTTGTTTTTTTTAATTCTGTTTAATTTACGTTATTTCAATTACTTAATTTTAATTTGGTTTTTCGTACTATAGTTTTAAGTTATTACTGTTTAGCCTTGTTAATGTAGAAAATGAATTTTAATTTAATTCAATCTCCTTTAGGTACGATCCTCAAAATACTTCCTAAAGTGTTTCGTTGTAACACTTTACTATATTACAAATTGACCTGTATACTTGCGGATACCACTGTTTTATTAATTATCTTTTTGTTGTAGTAATTCTAATCCAGATGCTTGCACGTTTGGCGACGGTCAAGTTATTGACGCCGTTGTCAGGGAAGTTTCGACATTTAATTAAAATTTTATTTTTTGAAATTTAATAGGATAAGTAGGAAAATTTAAAATTATAAATACAAATTTTAATTTTACTTAATTTTATTTAATTTAATGTTAAGTCACTGATTTTATTTTAATTTCTTTAACGTTAATGCATAACTCGAAGTGAAACCATCCCAATGAGCCAAAATCTTGAATCGGAGAGAATTCTGAGACGCACCTGTCGAAACCATTTTTTGAAAAAACAAGTTTCGAAAATATTTTAAAATTGAAAATGGGAGTCGCCACCAATATTTTTAATTTAGGTGTGATTGGATCACCTAAAACTTTTGAATTTGTTTGTAAGAAACATTTGGTCTTCAAAATCCAAAAAATAAGTTCGGGAGTCGGTTACGTATAAGGAAGGATTAACACCCTTACACGCTCAAAATTAGTACCTAGTCGATTATTTAGTGTCTTAATTGTTAAAAGTCGAAAATTCAAGTAGAAATTAAAAATGTCATTCATGAATTAGACGTTAAAATGAAATATTTAATTATTTAGGTTCAAAGCAAAATCACACCTAACACATTAGGACACAATTTTTGAATCCCCTAAAACATAGAATATCGAACAATTATCGATTTTGAATAAGATACTCGATTATTTAGGTTCAAAGAAAAATCACACCCAACACGTTAGGCCACGATCTCTCAACTCCCCTTAAATAAAAGAATATTGCTTTTTAATTTGAAACGATTTACATATCTTGAAAAATGATGTACATTTTATTTTCAAAAAAATGATCTCGTAAAAGGATGGGTAAAAATGTATAATTTTTACGAATAGAATAACCATTATTAATTTTAAATAGGTCATTCGATGTTTTATGCTCAAAGGAAAATAACACCCAACATGTTAGGGGTATTACCTTCCAAATTCTCCAAAATAAAGAACTTTACCCTAAAAGAATAATTTATATATTTCAAAACACAAAATAGCTAAACCTTTTTTACGAAGAATATTGAATGAACATGCACTCCATTTTCAAATTAATGATGCAAAAATCAATAAAGCATGAAAAAAGCTATCAATTTCATAGAACATCATTCATGAAGATAAAGATAAGTAATATAATACAAATAAATATATATAGATTAAACCCTAAAATAAAATAAATGAATAAAAAATGTTTGTTATTTTTTAGAAATATTACAATTCGAAACGAATAAAAAAAAGAAATGGAAGATTTAAATTTTTTTTTTTAAATAATGGATTAGATAAAAGAGGTTTTAGTATGTAAAAATAAACAATAAAAGAATAAAGATCTTATTTTTTAAAAAAGAATAAAAGGTTTCAGTTTTAAAGAAAAAAACAATTTTTATTAAATTAAAAAGAAAAAAAAATTGAGGTTAAAAACATAAAAAGGGGAGAAAGTTGAGCTTGATTTTCGGATTTTGAAAAAATCCAAGGACCAAATGGACAATAAACCCAAGCTTGCAGACGTGTCGCTCCCGTGTACACCCAAGGTCAGAGGACCTGAGTGTAAAAAGGGGATAAATTTTAGGGTAATTTTGAAATAAACCTAAAAATATAAAAAAAAAAGGGACGAGATTGGAAATGTTGAAAAATGCGAAAGGACCGAAAAAATAAATAAACCATTTTTTAAAAAAAGGCGGATCCTTAGCAAACGTGTCGGGTCCGATGCGGGTCAACGCTAAACAACGTCGTTTTAGACTATGAACAGAAAGTCCAAAATGGCGTCGTCTGGTGTCCTTTTATAAA
Source organism: Kokia cookei (assembly GCA_039519145.1). NCBI lineage: Eukaryota > Viridiplantae > Streptophyta > Magnoliopsida > Malvales > Malvaceae > Kokia > Kokia cookei. The sequence continues at coordinate 40,680,980 of CM076903.1, forward strand.
CCAAAAAACTTAAAAACTTTCATTTTAAAACCTAATTAAAAAAAACAAAAAACAAAATACAGTTTTCAAATCCTCTCAACTCTCCATGCCTTTGATCGTCCCTCCGATCGTGAGGGTTCTCGTCAGCCATCGTGAGTTTTCAACCTCCAACGTCGACGACGGTCATGCATGGCGGTCGGAGCACTGAAAATTTATTTATTTTATCCCTTTTTATATTTTTTGTTAAAAATCTTAGATCGGGCTTTAAAATCTTATATTTGAACCGAAAAAGGGTAAACGATTTTATTTTATTTTTTTAGTTTTTTCTTTCGAAAATCCTAGATCTGGGTTTTGAAATTTAAAAAAAAAAAGTTTGATTTCTTATTCTTTCTCTTTTTTAAAAATGTCTCACTCTTTTGTTGATATTTCTTGTTATTATATTTTTTAAAATAAACACAGATCTAAAAAAATTTAAAGCAGAAGAATGGTTTTCGAATGTGTTTTTTTTTTCTTTATTTGAAATCCTGTTTTATTTTTTATATATTTTAAAACACTTAAAGTTTAATCCTCCTTTATATTTTATTCGGTTTTGAAATAACTTCGTATTTATGTTTTCCCTTGAGATTTCCTTGACGAATATTATTTATTCGGAGGATTTTCGTTAGGAAAATGAGTCATCCTTCATCAGGGATATTTTTTACATATATATTTCGAAAGTAATAAAATGAAACCGAATATGATACCTTTGACATTCTCTGAATCTCTACTGTTTGATTCGATTGCTTTGTGCTTTTTTGTATTGATTTTTTGTGTGTAAATTTACACATTCAAAGTAATAGCTTTTATAGCTGGAAAAAATTACATTGTTTACTGTTTTTTTTGCTTTGTTTTGCTTTCTGTTGTTTCTGCCTTTTCTTTTGCAGGTAATATTTTCGTGCTGGTGGCAAAGGCATCGTCGAGGTCAATGGCGTTGAAAGGAACACCCTTTCCATTTCGGTGCAAAGGGGCGACAGAGATGGTGCTTCGGGCAGAGGAACAGCCTCGGGTGTCGAAGAGTCAAAAGCCCGAGGGTCAAAAGTCGAAGGGTCGACAGTCGAGGGTTTAGAAAACTGAAGGGCCATGTGGTTGACGTGGCGCTGACGTGTCCTGTGTTGATGTGGCAGTGACGACTGAAGATGGACTTTAGGGTGTTAATTTTTTATTAATGTTTTGGGTCAGTTAGGCTTTGTAAACTTTGGTTAAATTTGGGTTTTATATTTTTAAATGGACTTTAATATTTTAATAAATAAAATTTTTATTTTTATTTGGTTTTATTTTTGTTGGGCTTTTGGGCCGGATAAGTTGGGTTTCTATAGCTGCCCCTCTTTGCTCATTTTTGTGTAACAGGAATGAAGCAAAGACTCCAAGGTAGACCAATTTCATCTTGTCCCACTGGATTTGGTCTCTTTTGCCCTTCTTTTTCAAGTAAGCCACTCTTGGCTTCACTGATCGTTTAATTCCACTGCATTTGCTTCTCTGCGATTTTGGGAAGATTGAAATTGATTTTGTCCCATGGCAACTTAAAATTTGTTGTTATAGCTTCTCTCCATTCCACTACTACTTCAAGGAAATTGAGATTTGCTATTTGTTTTTAATCCAACTTCACTGCAACTTCAAGAAGATAGGATTTGATGTCGAAGCTTCATCTTGCTCTTACTGTAACTTCGGAGAGATAAAGACTTGTTATCGTAGTTTTAATCTGGTCACTGTAACTTCAAGGTAGAAGATTCACTGTTGCGGTTTTAATTTGTTCCTCTTCGACTTTAGGGTATAAGATTCACCGTTGCGGTCTTCAATCTTTCCCATCATGTTTCTAAGGTACTAGGTTCGCTGTTGCGGCCTCAACCTTTCCCTTCATATCTTCATGGTGCAGGATTTGTCGTTGCGGGCTCAATCCTTCCTATCATATCTTCTAAGGTATTGGGTTCACCATTTTGACCTCAACCCTTCCCATCATATCTTTTAAGGTACTGGGTTTACCGTTGCGGGTTCAACCTTTCCTTTCAAATCTCTAGGGTACTAGATTCGCCGTTGCAGCCCCAATCTTCCCCATCAACTTTCATGGTATCGGATTTGCCGTTGCGACCACAATCCTTCCTATTATATCTTCTAAGGTTCTGAGTTCGCCGTTGCAGCTTCAACCTCTCATTTCATATCTTTATGGTACCGAATTCGTCGTTGCAGCCTTAATCCTTCCCATCACATCTTCTGAGGTATCGGGTTCATCATTGCGGTCTTAATTTTCCCTCCATATCTTCGTGGTACCAGATTCGTCGTTGTGACTTCAACCCTTCCCATCATATCTTCTAAGGTACTAGGTTCGCCATTCCGGCTTCAACGTTTCCCTCCAAATCTCTAAGGTACTAGATTCGTCTTTACGACCTTAATCTTCACCATTAACTTTCATGGTACTGGATTTGCCTTTACGACCTCAATCTTTCCCATTATACCTTCTAACGTACTGGGTTCGCCGTTGTGACTTTAACCTCTCCTTTCATATCTTCATGGTATCGGATTCGCCGTTACGACTTCAATCCTTCCCATCACATCTTTTGAGGTACCGAGTTCGCCGCTGCGGCCTCAACCTTTCCTTTCATAACTTCGTGGTACCATATTCATCGTTGCAACTTCAATTTTTCCTAACATGTTTCTGAGGTACCAGGTTCGTCGTTGCAACTTCAACCTTTCCCTCTAAACTTGTAGAATATGCTTTCATGGACCTCTACACAGGCCAGATTATTAGGATGTCATGATCAGAATGAGTCAAATGCCTCTAACTAAATGAGTGTGCATGATTGATGTCAGTTTCAAAATTGATTTCTTTTTCTTTTAATTGTTCTGGGATTGTCATGGTTTGTCACTTGTTACAGTTTTATTAACAGTGTACCATCCTATATTTTCTCAAATCTGCGACGAGATCTGGCAGAGTAGTCTTAATTCGAACTACTTGTTTCAAGTTTTGTTCTTTTAACTGGTGGTCCTATTTAAAGTCCCTATATCATTTAAAAAATTTCTAGAATAACACATGTAGATCCTTGTATACCTTGTGATATTAGTCCATTATCCATTATCTTAGTATGAAAATGCTTGGGCAAGGTTGTGAAAGAATGAGATTGTATTAGAGTCAAAGCTCAAAGAATTTGAAAAAAATTGGCCAAAGAACAATTGCCAAGTAAAACAAATAATCCAAAGAAATAATATTAGATGCCTCAGATATCATAATACGAGCTTCTTTGATTTGACTTGATGAGGATCATTTTGTGCCCGATATGTGTCTGGAAAACCTAGAGTTCTTTGTCGATGCCCTAAGATGTAAAATTTCTCTATTTTTCGCGTTTGAGGAAACAATTGAAACCCATTTTTGTTTTACATTTGAGCTGCCCTTTTCGAGTTTTCAACTCAAAACCCCTTTGGTTTCAAGATGCTTTTTGCAGGTTTTCATCTCGACCTTTCCATTTTTTTTAGGTGAAATATTTCTTCACCGAGTTTGAATTATCTTGGTTGTATAGCTCTTTGCCATCCATTTCAGCCAAAATGAAATCTCCTCCAAAGAAAGCTTTCTTCACCACATATGGTCCTTCCCAATTAGGCGTCCATTTTCCTCGAGCGTATTTGTGTATGGGGAGTATTTTTTTCAGAACTAGATCTCCTTCGTGGAATACTCTAGGGCGGACCTTTTTGTTGTATGCTCACGTCATTCGTTTTTAGTACATCTGACCATGAGGGATAGCTCTTAATCTCTTTTTTTCAATCAAGTTCAACTGATCATATCTAGCTTGGATCCATTCTGTCTCATCCAAATTTAGCTTTGACAAGACTCGGAGAGAAGGAATTTCAACCTCAATAGGTGAAACAACTTCCATTCCATATACAAGTGAGAACGGTGTTGCTCTAGTAGAAGTTCTGACTAAAGTCCTATAAGCAAGAAGGGCAAATGGTAACTTCTCATGCCAATCTTTATAGGTTTCTGTCATTTTTGCAATGATCTTCTTGATGTTTTTATTTGTTGCCTCTACTACTCCATTCATTTTTAGGCGATATGGAGATGAATTATGATGTTTGATCTTGAATTGCTCACAAACCTCCGATATCGTGCTGTTATTCAAGTTCAATGCATTTCCGAGATGATCATTTTTGGCATCTCATACCAACATATGGTTTTCTTTTTTAAGAACTTGCTAACTTTCGACTTTGTGATGTTGACGTAAGAAGTAACTTCTATCCACTTGGTAAAATTATCGATGACCACAAAGATGAATCTATGTCCATTAGAAGTCTTTGACGAGATTGGTCTAATGACATCCATGCCCTACATGGAAAAAGACCATGGAGAAGTCTTGACATAAAGGTGCGACGGAGGCACATGGATTTTGTCTCCATAGATTTGACATTTATGACATCTCTTAGCATAGTTGGTGCAGTCACCCTCCATAGTGGACAAGTAGTATCCGAATCTCATGATTTGTCTAGCCAATTTGAATCCATTGGCGTGTGTTCCGTAAATGCTTTCATGGACTTCTTTTACGATTTTTCTGGCTTTGATTACATCGACACATCTCAACAACATCTGATATTTCCTTCTTTTATACAAAATCTCCCCATCTAGGACATACTAATTTGCGAGCCTTCTCAATGTCCTTTTAACATTTTCAATAGTTTGCTCGGGGTATTTATGATCTTTTACGTACTGAAGGATATCTCGGCACCAAGGATTATCATCTCTTTCTTTTTCTACTTTCTCTTCCTTGATTTCATAGCAATGGGCTGGAGCCTCGTAGATGCTCATTTGAATGAGTTTTATATCCTCTGACTTGTTTGCTTTGATCATTGAGGCCAGAGTAGCCAGAGCATCAGCCATATGATTTTCTTCTCGTGGGAGGTAATGGATTGTGAAATCATCAAAATTAACTCGAGAACCAACTTTCGGTAATCGACCAGCTTAAAATCTCTCGTTTCTCATTCTCTTTTTAGTTGATAGATCCCTAGTGTAGAATCTTCATATACCTCTAGAATCTTGATCCCTCGTTCTATAGCTGCTTGAATTCCCATAATGCATGCTTTATACTCTGTCATATTGTTTGTGAAATCAAAGTAGAGTTTACTGGTAAAGAGATAATGGTCTCCTTCTGGTGATACTAAAACTGCCCCAAGGCCATTGCCCGTGACATTTGAAGCACCATCAAAATTTAAACGCCAAGGATGCTTTGACGTGGTCCCCTCTTCAGTGGTTGCAACATACATTAAGTTCTCGTTTGGGAAGTCAAAATTTATTAGCTCATAATCCTCTAGAGCTTTATTGACTAGGAAGTCTGCTATTGCGCTCCCCTTTTCTACCTTCTGGTTTACATAGACTATGTCGAACTCTGAAAGTAGGATTCGCCACCAAGCCATTCTTTCATTCAACGCGGTCGACTCCATCATGTATTTGAAAAGATCTAATTTCGAGATTAGTCAAGTTGTGTGGTACAATATGTACTGTCTTAACCTTCGAGTAGTCCAAACTAAAGCGCAACATATTTATTCAATCGGAGAGTACCTTGTTTCACAGTCAGTGAACTTCTTGCTAAGGTAATATATTGCTCTTTCTTTCTTCCTGAACTCATCATGTTGGCCTAGTACACATCCCATGGAGTTTCCAAAAATTACTAAGTACAAGATCAATGGTTTGTTAGGATTTGGTGACATTAGGACTGGAGCATCGGATAAATAATGCTTGACCTTGTCAAAAGTTTTCTGGCATTCATCTTCCCCCACACCTGGATTGTGTTTTCTAAGAAGACGAAAGATGAGGTCACATTTCTCAGTTAACTGTGAGATGAATCCAACGATATAATTTAATCTTCACAAGAAATCTCGAACTTCTTTTTTTGTACAGGGTGGTAATAACTCTTGTATGGCTTTGACCTTGTCTAGATCGATCTCAATCCCCCTTTTGCTAACCACGAAACGTAACAATTTGCTCGAAGTAGCTCCAAAAATGCATTTGGCTGGGTTTAACTTTAGCTGAAACTTTCTTTATCTCAAGAACAACCTCCTCACGATCTTTACATGTTGTTCCCCTATTCGAGACTTTACAATCATATCATCGACATAGACCTCAATTTCCTTGTGCATCATATCATGAAACAACGTCACTATGGCTCTTTGATATGTTGCCCCCGCGTTTTTAAGTCCAAATGACATCAGAACGTCCTTTATATTGTGACGAATGTAGTTTTCTCCATATCTTTAGGGTCCATTTTTATTTGGTTATACCAAGAGAAATCGTCCATGAAAAAGAATAGTGAATGATCTGCAGTGTTATCTACCAAGGTGTCAATGTAAGGTAGTGGGAAATTTTCTTTTTGGCTAGCTTTGTTCAAGTCTCGATAGTTTACATACATACGTACTTTTCCAACCTTTTTAGGAACAGTGACTATGTTGGCCATCCATTTTGAATATTTGACTACTTGGAGGAAACCCGTGTCAAACTGCTTTTAAACCTCTTCTTTTATTTTTAACAATACATCTGGTCGCATCCTTCGAAGCTTTTGCTGGACAGGCTTGCATTCCTTCTTTATGAAGAGCTTATGAACCACAATATCGGTGTTTAACCCAGGCATATCTTGGTAAGACTGTGCGAAGACATCCTTGAATTCTCAGAGCAATTTAATAAAATCTTTTCTTGTTTCTACCGAGATACTGATTCCAATTTTTACCTCTTTCTTTTCATCTTCGTTCCTTATGCTCATGATTTCGACTAACTCTTTATGGGGCAAGATTTTTTTTCCTCTTATTCCATCATTCACAGCAAATCTAGAGACAAGTTACTGGCTTGATCATCTTCAAAGTCCTGAGGCTCTTCGGGACATATATCTTGCTTAAAATGAGGCTCAGAGTCAGTAACAACGTTGCTCATATCATTGATATCCAAAGATCTGTCAAAAGAATGAGAGAGATCCAAAGAACAAAGTAAATTTAAGAATGATTGCATAGTATAAGTATGAGTATACGTATAAAAGAATTTGAGAATGATTAATTGTATAAATTGAGTGTAGATAAATTGTCTAAATGGAATGAAGGAATAAATAAAGGGATGTTTGCCAAGTGAGATAAAAACGCATTTTCATTAAAATATTGGATAATAGTCAAATGCCTTTTACAAAGGATCCCTATCGCTCTCGAGCCTAGAGCAACAGGTGTGTGTTAAGTATTACTCTAAAGAGATCCTAAAGGCTACAGTGAGCTCCTCTTCAGTCCAATTGCCTAGAACTCTTCCTGGTGTGTATGAAAAAATTCATGATAAACTCCATCATTCGTTTTCTTCAAAGATAACATTAATGTTCATGTCTATCATGACTCTTCCAGTCTTCTTTTCTTATTCATCCTCATTCTTCCGAAAACGAAAGCCTTTGATATATGGGGAAAGATCATTGGTTCCCACTTGATCTCTTCCCCGGCCAATCGTGCTTTTCTCCTTTCTCGCTTCCTTTTTAGCTCTTTTTTCTTTTCCTTCATATCTGGCTTATACCCCAGACCAAAGCGATCCCATTTTCGTATCGATACTAGTGTATTGATTGCCCTTTGTAGATATTTCCTAAGCCATTTTCTTGGTAATACCCCTTTTTCAATTGTTAATCATAGACCCATCTTCGTAGTCAGTGACAACATTGGTTCAGGGACTTTGCTCCCTTCGGTAATGAATGTTGCGTTAACGAATTCCAATTACAGAAAGGAGCATTCCATAGCCTCTTCATCTCTCTCTACATATGAGGCATCACTTGTAACGGACCCGATGATATCCTCTTCTGCATTTATTGTAACCAATCTTCTTTCGGTTATCAACTTAAGCTTTTGGTGTAGTGAGGATGGTACTGCCTCCCGTCGAGTGAATCCAGGGTCTTCCCAACAAACAATTGTATGTGGGCTTGATGTCCATTACCAAAAAATCTACCTCGTATGTATTTGGGTCGATCTGTACTGGTATTTCAATTCTGCCCATCACCTTTTTTTCTGTCCCGTCGAAAGCGCTAACTATGTTATGACATGTTTTCATATAGGAGCTATCGACTGATAATCTCTCCAAGGTAGCCAGTGGTAAAACGTTTAAAGTTGAGCCATTATCAATGAGTACTCTGGGCAAAGTATACCCCTTGCAGTGAGTAGTAATGTGTAAGGCCTTTGTCGATCCCATTCCTCAGGATGAGATTTCGTCATCACTGAAGAAAATAAAATTGTCAGCGTTGACATTATTAATCAGGCGATCCAACTTACACACGGATATGTCATTAGCTACATATGTCTCGTTGAGTACTTTCATTAGTGCATTACAGTGGGATTCTGAACTTAGAAATAGGGCTAAGATTGATATACGTGCTGGTTGTTTGTGTAACTGCTTCACCACACTATACTCACCGTGTTTTAGGAATTTCAAGAATTCTTTTGCCTCTTTTTCTGTTATTGGCTTATTTACTGACTCGAGCCTGAAGGTTTCTTTCTCTCCTGGTTCAATCATTAAGGCCTTTCCTATAGCTGCTTCTTTCTCTTCCATTTTTAGGTAGTATAATTTCCCGATATGGGTAACAAGGCTTACATCCTCTTTGGGTCATTCCTCTTCTGGAATTATTATATTGCATCCATAATTCCAAGGGACCCTCTTGCTATCTTTATACGGGAATGCCACAGGTTTTCGTATAATGACATGAGGTGCCATTTGCTTTCTCATATCGGTGCTCTTAGGAGCAGAAATAATTATCACAAGGCGAACAGACCTGTTTGTCCATTTCTCTTCAGAGGCACAGACGTCCATCACCTCTTCTTCTTATTCAAAAAATTCCAATTCCTTATTGTCCATCAGGTTTTGTATCAAAGCCCTGAACTCTATACAATTTTGAATCGTATGCCCTTCAGCAGCATGGAACTCACAATAGTTATTGGCTCTCGTATCCTCATACCTCGTACGATTAACCCTCTACAATCATCTGATGCCAAACTCATTTTAATGATGATTTGATCTCTCCAACATTGGTCTTAGCCTTTTTTCCTTTTGCATCTGCGATCGCATTTACTCATTGATCAAGATGAGTTGGTTAAGGGTTTCCAACCACATCAGGTCTAGATGACTCATCGAATCTTATAACTTTTCTCTTAATTAGTATATCCACTACCTTTTTTAAGGCAAAATAGTTTTTGTGAAGTGTTCAACGACCCCATCATGGTACTCGCACTGAGCGTTTGCATCACACCATTTTGAGAATGCAGGTGGTACTAGATTTGTGAAATATGGAGCCACTGCATGTTGATCATATAGCTTCTGGTAAAGCTCTTTATATGTCATCGGGATGGGCGTGAACTGAATTCTTTTAGTGTTTTTCTTCGAGCTTGATTCTAACTTTAGAGGATTTTGGTAATTATTTATAGGGGCCTCGGATTGTGTCATCATGACTGGTTTTGCATAGTTTGGCCTATACATGCCTGCATTATTTATCTTAGCATCCTTTCTTCTAAGGTCGGATCTCTTTGTGCTTTCCCTAGCGTCGATCTTTCCACTCTTGATCGCACTCTCAATTATCTCTCTAGACATAACCATATTCGAAAAACTCTTTGTAGCGTTCCCTAACAAGTGGTTGAGGTAAGGTGATTTCAAAGTATGAACAAAGAGCATAGTTGTCTCTTTTTCTATTAATGACGGTTGTAACTGGGTGGCTATATCCCTCCATTGCTGGGCATATTGCCTGAAGCTCTCACTCGGCCTCTTTTCCATATTTTGCAAAGTAATTTTGTTTGGAGCTATGTCAGTGACGTGGTCATATTTTTTCATGAAGGCTTGGGCCAAGTCATTTCATGAACTAATCCTTGCACGACTTAATTGATTGTACCATTTTACTGCGGATCCTACCAAACTGTCCTGGAAACAGTGAATCAGTAATTGGTCGTGGTGGACGTATACCGTCATTTTTCGGTAAAACATGGTGATATGAGCCTCCGAGCATCTAGTCCTATTAAACTTTTCAAACTCCGGAGCTTTAAATTTTTGGGGAAGTATCAGGTCTGGGACTAGACTCAATTCCTTAGTGTCCATCTCACAACAGGTTTCAGCTCCTTCCATCTCATTGACCTTGTCTTCTAGCCACTTGTAACGTTTTTTTATCTGCTTGGAAAGCTCCAATTTTATCCTTTCTGTCTCCATGATCTCATCAAAATCAAGAACGACGGGATTCGTAACATTTTCCCCGGGTTAGATCCTGATCTAGTCGAATAATTGGCTTGGCCTAAGGTACTAACGGAATGTTGCTGTGTGATGAAAATTGGAGCTCCTCGCGAGTGTGTTTCCGATGGAATTTGATTATGTACGGGAGTAAAGCCTGAAGGGTATCTAGGGTCTTCACTCTCCTCCCTTTTCCTACTGCAAGGTTTTTTCCTTTATCCGTTTCTTGTAATAGTTGAGTCAGCCGACTGATTATATTTCCCAGAGACTTAATGATTTGGTCTCTCATATCTTGTTGGACACTTGCCAATTTGTCCTGCAGCTGTGTTTGCATTTGTTCTTGCATCTCTTTCTGTAACTGTTCCAATCTTTCTATCCTTTTATCCATTGTTTTTTATTTCGTGCGGGTGTAATAACGATGGGGGTTCTCAATGGTTTCAAGATAACTGTTTCAAATTTTAATTAATTAAAGTTGTTGTGTTAAAATGTGAAAATGCAATGCGAATGAATGCATGTATGCAATTTAAGAGAAGGCATTGATTCTAAATTCATTTCCACTAGATCAACTTTATTAAAAGACAAATTTCTTTACATAGAGTGAGTTACATAAATGGCTTTGCCCTAGTTTCCTAAAGCCTTAACTTTCCTAAGAAATCGGGCTAGTTTTTGTTCTCGTGTTAACTTTGATTCATATTGCATACTCAGTTCATCAGCTTTAACGACTAGCATTTGCACGTGATCAGCCGCTTCTCGGATTCGTGTGAGCGCTTCCCCAATAACATAATCTCTTTCTCTAACTTGCCACTGAGCCTGTTGAGTGTGCCATTCACTTGCTTGTAAATTCCTTTCAAGAATCTCAATTCGTATCTCGTTATTTTGGAATGAAGCTTCAAGCTCTTCCACTCTTTTCCTCAACTTCTTACTTTCGGCCCGACTTGCCTTAAGTTCTATGACAGAATTTCGACTGCGGTGTCTATGCAAAGATTCCTTTAGTTCATTGATTCTAGCTTCTAGCTCAATTATTTGAGCTTTCAATTCAACCTTCTCAACTTGGCTTTCCAACAATTCTCCTTTTATGGCATTTTCTCGAGCTTGACCATCTTGAAAATTCCTTTTCCATTGCTCCGCCCGATCTTCTTATTCCCGAATCTCTTGTTGCCTTTGTTCAGATGTTTTGCCAAGACCAGCATTCCTCAAGGATTTACGAAGTTTCTTGTAATGTTTCTTCAAATCTTCCAAGTCTTCTTCGGCTTTATTCTTTCATTTTCTTAACTTTTCAGCCTCTAACTTGTGAATGTCTACATCCAACCCTAACTGCATCTTATCCTCTTCTAAGACTTCTATCCTTTTCCCAAATTCTGAGCTCTTTCTTTCAAAATCTTGTTTTATAATGTCCAATTTTGATGGAACCACTTGCAAATAATCTTCTATTGGCCTGACATCATTAGGGTTTGGTACTGGAGTATTATCATTAACTCTATTGCTTCTCCACCAATCATATTTCGGTAATTCAAAATGGGCACCCCAGCATGCCATATACCAATACATATAGGACACATGTAATCAAAAAGGTTTTCTTTCATAAAAAAGAAAATCAGGTAATTCAAGATAATCATTAGGAGTTGATTATCAAGCAGATTTTCACTGTATTTGACAACATAACTAGAGAAGACAGACTCAAATTGAGCATGAATGATTCCGAACCCATTTCCTCTAATAAATTGTAAAATTGCTTTTCAATGCTAGTAGTTAATTTGATAATTAAACCCAAGTCACAACCAAATCAAGAGAAGAATACAATGCCTAATAAGTAAAATACCTTAATGGCAAGCAGCAAGGGCATCTAGCAAATTCCCATCTGAACTAATCACGAGACCATCAATATAGAGATCCCAACACACTTTTCCTTCCACAACCATCAGAGATGTGGGATCAATTCCAGCTCCTGGAATATATGGATTTAGATAATTACTTTCTCAAATTAAAGAGAAATAACAATCAAGTACAGCAGATTAACCATTTGTGAGAATGTCTACCTGCTCCACTTTTACCACCCAAGAGGCACCGTTGCAAGGCAACTGATAGCTCGGTTGACAACTCCTCACCCCCTCTACCCTGTACGAAATGAAATATGAGAATTTAACACAGAAAATGAAGTGAGTAATGGATTATGAATAACATAATGGAGGATTAAAGACAGACAAATATGGCTAAGTCATGACTACATAGTAGCCTGTACATACATAAAGACTAGAACAATGTTGGTCTTCTACATTACAGATAGCCATATTCTTTTAACCAAAGACAACAGGGAACTCACCCACACATCAAAAGTGAGATTCATATTTCACAAGTCAAACTGTCCAACAAAGAGAGAGTAGCAGTTAACATATAACCACTGCAAAAGTGCATGCAACTAGCCATTTACAACTCTTCATAAAGATCATATTCTCCAAGGAAGATGGTTAATAATTGAATACATGGATGTTTAAGCAAGCATAGTCATGAAACTAGAAATTTTTTTCACTCTTCTACCCATTATTACTGTGTAAACAAATCCACAATTATATCTTAACTAACATCAGCAAGGAAACTCTTTAAAAAAATGCATTATTAATAAGGAAATCAAATGAAGAAATATGAAAGTATTCATGTGAATTCAACCAACAGAATCAACAAAAGGAAGGATTTCGAGGGTAAAGCAAAAACCACCTCAAACATTGGTGCTGCAGTTGGACTACAATCAACATATATAGCAATCTTCCCTTTGTCAGGTTGCAATGCACTTGGTTTTCCAAGTTCAGCCTGCAAAAACATAAAGTAGCAAAATCATATTACCATACATCAAAGACAAGAAGAAAACAAGGGGAAAAAATTCAGCATTTAATGAAGAAATACCTTGACACTGGCAATAACATCAGTTGCACCAAGCCTAATTCTAGCCGAACCATGTGCCTGTCACAATACCCTTCAATGAAAATTCATATACAAGCAGAAATACTGTTGATGGGGTTGAAAGCAATTAGAACAAGATTCCACACCTGAGGAATAACTCCAGTTTCAACATATATGGGTCGGTAAGTTAACCTTTTTCGACCATCTGAACGAAGGTCTTGAGCAATTCCACCATGTATGAAATGCTTTTCTCCAACAGAAAGTCCCACCATTGCTGTAAATCCCCAGAGCAACACAAAAATAATAAATACTTTGAACTCACTCACTGGGTTTCACTTCCACAGCGAAGAATTCGATAGAAATATAATTTTCTCCTTAAGAGGGCTTGCCAATTTTTTAGCCAATTGTAAGAACTGATTCTTATTAGGGTTTTAGGATTTATTATTAATTAGGGTTAAACAACAAATTGGGACATAAACAATATTCATTTTCTTCAATTGGTCCCTGAATTTGTTTTGACACAAGTGGTACCTAAACTGTACGTGTTACCCAAATTACTTCAATCATTAAAAAGAACATCCCTTAGCCAATCATTTTGTTGCATGTGGCAATTTAACTAAAAAAATCGAAAAAAAATAAATATTTTTTCATTAAAAAAAAAGTTTATAAACGTATTCATTTCTCTTGTTTTTCACCAAAAATTACTAGTGATGAAAAATTCAAAAACTCATTTAAATCCAATTTTCAGCTATAAAATCCAAATTCCAACAACCATTATGTGTTTATATATAATTTGATTACCTAAGAAACATAGAGACTGACATGTGACTTCCATTTCTTTGTGGCTTGCGGTTTTTTTTTTTTACATTATAAGACAAATGGTCAAATTTCAATATTGACTTTTAGATTATGTTGAAATTTACGGGTGAGAAATTGATTGGGTTGGTCGGTTCGTTGTAGAAAAACTAAAACCCACTTAATTGACTTCTCCTTTTTTAAGGAACTGAACCTGAACCGAGTTTGGTGGAGAATTGAGATTGGGTTTGGAATTTGGAATTTCGGCCTTGATCGATTGGGTATTGGGATTGAGATTGAGATTAGATTTGATTTATAAATGAGTTATGAGTAGAGATGTCAATGGGGCGGGTTTCGCGAGGCCCGCCTCACTTCGCACCCAATTGAGCTGAGATAGGTGTAGGTTTCGCAGGTGGTGGGGCGAGGATGGGGACAAAAATTAGACCCGTCATGGATGATGAGGCAGGCGTGGGTATGACCTTGTACCCACTCCATCCCCACCTGTCTCCCATCCTCGCCCGCCCCACCTTATCTAAGTCTGTCATGCATAATATAATGAGCATATTTTAAAATAAACATTTATAAAAATTTAATTTAATAATTATCTTAATGGTATTTTATTAATTTAATATTAAAGTGATTATCTTAATATTAAATTAAATTTAATGTTTATCTTGCAGATAAATATATTATTAATTTAATAATATTTAATATTAAGTTTAATATAATATTAATATAAGAAAAAGGGAAAAAGTAATGCTACAAAAATACAAGTATTGTATTCCATTAACTAAATGGCCTAATAGGTATGGTGAAAATATTTGATTTAAGATACAAAATGACCCTTATTCGCTTTTATGTTAAAAAATATTTGATCATGATGAAGTTAAGAGAGAGGATAGTAGAATTAGTACTTTTCTTTTTCGTCATCATATTCCGGTGTCGTCATCGGGTTTACAGCAAATACCTTCATCCTTTGCACTTGCTTCCATGCACTTGCTATTTCTTTGACCATTTTCTTGTAGTTATCTCCTTTGTATGCGAACTCACATTGGGCCAGACCTTGAGTTGTCAAGATAAATTGCTTTGTCTTGTATTGCCTTAACACAAGTAGAGGGGCATATCCTACAGCTCCCCACACTCCGAGTAAGGGAACCCAATCGAACTTGTTGCAACGGTAAAAAATCTCGTCAATGATAAAAAAATATTTGATCATGATGAAGCTAAGAGAGAGGTTAGTAGAATTAGTACTTTTCTTTGCCAATTGGTGGATGAATATGATTCTAAGAATGGTAGGATTCAAGTTACTAGTTCTCGAGCACCTAATGACATTGGTAACATTGGAGGAGATGCGTATATGCAAGAATTTGCACAATTTATGGAGCAAGATAAGAGTCAAAGTTATGACAAATCATATTTAGAAAAATATTAGGAAGCTTCTAATGTACCGCTTTGTGATGATTTTGATATCCTCACGTGGTGGAAGACAAAAGGAAGTACATATCCAATTCTTCAACAAATAGCTATGGATATTTTAAGCATTTTTTGTTTCTACAGTCCTTTCGGAGTCTACTTTCAAGACTAATGGTTGAGTACTTGAT
The DNA here is from genome assembly GCA_039519145.1 of Kokia cookei. Lineage (NCBI taxonomy): Eukaryota > Viridiplantae > Streptophyta > Magnoliopsida > Malvales > Malvaceae > Kokia > Kokia cookei. The sequence goes on from CM076903.1 coordinate 40,696,475, forward strand.
CTTTATCGTAGTCGACTTCTATCGGAAACTATTGAGGCTTTGATGTATGCTCAAAATTGGATTTGGATTGATTTTAAAAGTAGTTCATGATATTTTTTATTTTGAATTTATTTATAAAATAGTAACATATTATTTTTTTACATTGAATTTATTTATCAAATAGAAGTGCAAGTTAATTATAAAGAAGCTTACATGTACAGGTTGAGGTGAAATTAAAAGAGATACAATGCTCACAATTGATAAAAGAATTAGAAGATGAATGTGATACAGAAGCAACAAGAGTGATATGTATTGATTGATTTTTGGAATTTTTGCACTTATGTTGCATTTGAAGACCTTTATGATGTATTTGAGACATTATTTGTATTTGGATATTATGTAAACACTTTATTTTTTTGAATTTTTTAAACTAGTGTTGAAGTTATATTTTATTTACCAATTAAATGGTCGCGACAATTTAACTTTTTTAAATGGTGATAGTAGAAATAATGTTACATATGTTGTGAGAGTCCGCAGGACAGGTATTTCATACTATTTTCATAAAAAAAATAGTTTATATTTATTTAATTGATACTTACATATTATATGAAGTGGATTGCGAGGTGAACATAGCAGTAATTAGGTTGGTTTAGGGGCCCACATAAGTGATGGGACGATGATGATTTTAATCTTGTGGATCGTGGGACGAGGATGATTTTAAGTTTTATAGTCACAAGACAAGGATAAAGATGAAAATTCTTGGCGAGGATGAGTGTAGGGGTGCGAAAAGAGCACCCCGCACCCGGCCTGCTCAATTAACATCCCTAGTTATTTAATAAATATATTAATTCGATTTAAACGGTTTTGGAATTTAAAACTGAACTGAATTAACCGTTATTACAAATTGACATTAAACCGTCCAAACTAAATTGGGCAAACTCAATCGATTTGGCAATTTCAACTAGCTTTTACACAACCTTAAAATTTTAAATTTAATCTGTATATTTGAATTCTCCACATAATTAAATCTATCCACTTTTATAATTCATTAGTTAATGTTTCACTCAAAATGTTGAAAACAAAATTTTCAAAAACTCTATCGTAACAAAACGAAATATATTCTCATGACGATTTCAAATAATTATTTAAGAAAAATTTAATCAATATTTTTAACATTATTCTTATTGCTACATAATTATCAAATTAACTTTTTTTTAATTTCAAAATATTATATAAAAAAACTTATAAGAATAACAATTAAATCTGAATTTTTAAATCTAAAAATAAAAGAACTAAATTACTAAAAGTAAAAATTGGAAGACAAAATTTCAAATATGCAAAATGTATAAAGACTTGCGAAATATTTTAACATTTAAATTTTTACACTGTAATTTGATACCAACATACTAGTAGTAGGAGTAAGAAGAACAGAAGAAAAAAAAATGTCAATCATCTAACGAAAACCAAAAAGTTCCCAAAGCCTAAATATTTAGGAAATCTGACGGCCAAAATCACCCAACTGTTCCAGCAATAGGAAGCCTTGCTATGAGTTGTTCAACAAAGGTTTCAGAATCAGAAATAATCTCCATATTCATCTCAACTAGTTTTAACATATATTATGTCACAACTGAACATAGTGAATCACAATGCTAACAAGAGTTTATATAGAAGTTAGCCATCGTACTCCCTCTCTGCAAACTTGCTCTCCGGATAGTAGACAGCAATCACTTGATTCCCACCAAATTTCCGACCATTCATAGCCGTTTGGGCCTTTTTGGAACCTTCAACATCTGAGTACTCCAAAAATACCTAATAACACCAGAGAACTACATTCAGGAACATCGGGGGCCAGAATATAAGTGCAACTAGTGACCAAGATAGTAGTCACTTGCAACTACAAAATACATAGGACGAAAACAAGACAATGGATAACAAAAAAAGGTCAACACTGACCTTCCCTACGCCTGGGGATGGTTCTCCACTTGGATTTGGGCGTGGAATGACAACATTCATTAATTCACCTGCATATGAACTTATGTGTAAAAATTGGGAGTCCACCAAAAATATTATTTAAAAAACCCTGAAAAGTATAAAGATGCGAGTAAAATTAGGTAGAGGGCTAGCAAGTCCTTTTTCTGTATGTTGGGCTTGATTTTATAGCAGAATGAGGAACAATAAAGGGATGTAAAACAAGAGACAAAACTAAAAGGGAAAACAAACAAAATTAGCAAAAGTATACGAGACTTGTATTTAAAAAGTGGGCAAGATAATTGGGGGGGGGAGGGGGATGCACCAGGTAGTTTAAGAAGAATTTTACCATATTTTCCACCCTCTTGCCTCATGTCTTCCACAATGTCTTCATACTCCTCATCATCTCTGAGATCATCTACATTAAGTGCTTGAGTCAAGCAAACAACCTTCGTAGGCACCCCTTGTGGTTGCAAAATAAGCCTCTGAAAGGAATGCAAATTTAGCCTAAAAACCACACCTAAAAACCGTTCTAAACTCCACTGGACACGAATAATATATAAAACTGATGTGTAAAAGATGTATAGATATGTATATTTAATCTAACCTGCAAAGCAATCTGCTGTTGTGCGTGCTGGAGTATACTCTCTTGCTCAGGTTTAGGCTGGGTAGCACCCTGGTTTGCTCGCCTAACAGTGAGAGTTTTATCACCCATTTTAATTCCATTTAGAGCAGCACAAGCTATATCCGTAACTGACAGGTCTTGATAAACACAAAAGGCGTAGCCTTTCGAGTTTCCAGTTTCTCTATCTTTTACCAGATCAAATCCTCGAAGAGGCCCAAAGGACTCCAACAGCTCGCGGATCTGTGCTTCTGTGAAGTAGTAAGGAAGCCCACCAACAAATATGCGGTCTGGACCCTCAAGTCCACCAGAAGAGCCCTGAGTTAGACCCACAGCAGCTAGATTAAGATTGGGACTGGGCTGGCTTGGGCCAAGAGTTGCAGCAAGCGAGGGATTGTAATCACTAGGTCTCCTCACCTTCACAGGTGCTCCCTGAAAGTGCAAACAGGTCAATTCAACTTATTGCATTTAAATGATCTGAGCATAAAATCCCAAAGAAAATTTATGTACCTCGAATATTATCCCATCCAAAGCCATTGCATTACTGGCCTCCTCGACAGATCTCATCTCTACAAAAGCAAACTTCTTTTCATGGTTTATGTAGACGTTAACAACAGCATCACCTGAACAAACCATAAAAGGATGAGCAACTACAGAAGAAATAAGGTGTGCAGTTCAGCCATATAACATAACATATATTATATAAAAGAAAAAAACTCAGTATACCTGGACCAGCAGTGTTTCCACCGGTTGCAGCCATGACTTGGCTGAAGAATGTCGCAACAGACTGTCATATATTAAGGGTCAGTACTGGATTCGTATGCAAGCATAACAACAATAATGATGAAATAGTGGAGAGTAGAACCTGTTCATTGGCTGAAGGAGAAAGCCCTCCAACATAAACCCGACGAGCATGCCTAGTAGCCTGGAATTACAAAATATATTCCATTAACTTCTGCAATATAAGAAAATAGTTTTCTAAAAAAACATACAGACTACAACGTCTGCATGATCATCCCAACCTGCTGAGTCATCGCCTGAACTGGCATAACAGGGAGAGCACCAAAAGGCTGCAACAAACCAAAATTAAACAATGTTATAGCACATACAGCAAGCTAAAAAATAATCAGGTGCTAAGAGAAATATATACCTGACTGGTTGCAAGAGGAAAGATGCTAGGGAACACTCCAGGTAAGGTCGGGCTAGTCCCAGGAATCTGACCTGAAAGGAAATTAGATTTCATATGAGACATAATTACAACTGAAAGTCATATTTTTATAGCAGTTGATTTAGCATAAGGACTTTTATCCCCCATTTCCTGTATATCCAAGCCTCTGATGGTTGTAGAGATATTAAAAAGAAAACTTCATCACATGCTACTTCTGGAGGAAATAGTTAGCAATACTAACGAAACAGGCTATAGTTCCCAGTTTAAGACGTACAATACCATCAAAACTGGTGCATCGTTTCCTCCTTGTACATAAAAGCTACAGAAGTCGGCTCACGCCATTGCCTTCTTACAACAAAGACAGACATAGAAACAAACAAAACAAACACCAAACACAAGACAAAACCAATTTTCTCAGTTCCAGAATTATGTCACCAAGTAAAAAAATTAAATAATATTATAGCCCTTCCACAAAATCGCTCAAAGGTGATATATATACAATATAGAAGAAAAAATATAGCTTACCAAAACCACACCAGTATTTTGATACGAACTTTCCGCACTAAATCATCCAAAAACAAAAATGGCAGTTAACAAAGTATAACAATCTTAATTTTTGGGGGGAAGGCATATTATACCTGCAGTAGCAGCTGCTGCAGCACCAGCAGCTAACATTGCTGAAGCTGGAGGGGCCATGTCAAAGCCACTAACTCTTTTGCTGCAAAAGAAGATTCAGTTAGCATCCCAGGAAACTAGAATATATAGTTGATACCATCATATTTTCACCAGTGATCAAGTTCTTTATGATCTACCTCTTTGAGCGTGAGCGAGAACGAGATCTTGACTTTGATCTGTGTTCAGATCTAGCCCTCGAACGGGATCGGGACCTGCGCCCATGCCTGTCCTTCCTGTCTCTATCATAATCCCTTCTTCTATAAATGACATCACAACAAATATAAGTCATTAGCAAGTAATCATTAGCGACAATAAGAGAGACATTTGAAATGATTAATTTACCTGTCATATTCTCGACTACGATAATAATCATCGTCATCCCTCTCTCTTTCCTGATCCCTCCTCTCACTACGCTCCCTATGACGATCTCTGCGATGGCGGTCCCGATCACGATCCTTTTCTCGGTCTGTATACCTATCCCTATGGCGATCACGATCCTTTTCCCTTTCCTTGACACACACTTTCTCTCTCTCCTTTTCCCTACTTCTACAGGACTCTCTCTCATAATCCCGAGATCCATGCTGCAAATTGTTAAGTCACATTTTATTTATACAGCTAAAAATCGAATGCAAAGCACAAACAATAACCCACATTTAAGAAGACAATTTTGCAATAAAAAAAATCTTCCCATGATAAAGAATAAACATGGACAGAAATGTAACTTTGGTTCACCAATTTTTTCCATTGAATCAGAACTCAATCAAGTAGAATCAATTAATTAATTCACATTTTCTATAATTAATTCCATTGAAAAGAATACTTCTCAAACGAGCCATATTTTGTGAGACAAAATATAACTTAACACCTAAACATGTGCGCATATCAAAAGCTGGGTTCTAACCCTCCCCCCAACCTTTTTTCTAAGATTTTCTAATGCTTAGTGTAGATTAAAACCAAGCACTAAATATAATTAAAAAGGCTACTTGTTAAATAAGAAGAGTTTCGAGATGCAAAATCTAACTCAAAGAAAAAATTATAGGGCTCCAATTTATTGTTATCTTGCTGCATTTCATTTTCTATGTGCATCTTCAAAAGTTGTGTAAAAGTAAACAGCCAATAATACAAACTAAAATCATAAAGCATTTTAAAGAAAAAGAACAACAAAAGACTAATATGTATAACTGATTCTAACGTAATTCTTCACTTTAACTAAAAAATTATACAGTCTTTGCTTAATTCTTCAACAATAATATATTTCCTTCTTAGACAATTACAATTCTTTCCTCTGGGTTTTCGCTCACAACCAAACTATACCTTAGAAATTTCAACAGAAAAAAGAAAATATTTCTTTAAATTTCTTCCGAACAAAAACTAAAAGAGAGAAAATTAAGCTAAACTTTAAGTGATATAACCTGAGATTTAGAATCGTTTTGATCGTCAGAACGAGGCTGAGGAGAAGACCCTCCGCCGTAACTGTTTTCGAGGTTACCGCCGTTTCCTTGGTGCAGCGTTTCTTCGAAATCAGTCATTTAAAATAATAAAAAGAAGGAAAAAGAAAGTTTTCTGTTTTCAAGCTTTGACTGTAAATTTGAAACTTCGAATCTCAATCGCGAAAATCCCAAATCCCAAACTTATTTGTTGAAGATGAAAATTTATAATTCTCTTCTATACAAGTGTGTAAAAAATTAACCTAAAACTTTATTTATATAGGGGAGGGTTTAGAAAATTTAATTCAAATATGATTAAATTTAATCATTTTAATAATATTAATAATCCCATGTTTATCAATAAAATAAACATTAAATTAAATTAAATATTAGATTTGTTGGAGATTAATTTTGACCGCGCTTAGGTTAGATCATTTTTAAATTTATTTTAAGATTAAATTTATTTTTAAATTTAAATTTGTTTTAAATTTAAATTTAAATTAAGTTTAAGTTTACTTTTAAATTTAAAATTACTTTAAATTTAATAAAAGGTCAAAAACAAATTCAAAGTGTTCATTTTTTTACAAAGCCTAATCGAGCCCAATTACTATTGACCCAATTACAAACGATTCAAATTGTCTAAACCCAAACCCAAAGTTTTTACCTTAAACTACCCAAATCCTAACACTAAGACAAAAGGGTCAAACCCTAAAAGGCAACTTGAGCTACTACCTCTACCACTAGCCACTGAAAAGATACCACGTCAGCACCAGCAGCACCAGTAACACCAATCACTTGCCTCTGCACCAGCACCACTGGAAGATGACCCTGCACTGCAAAAGAAAGAAAAGAGTATCAAGCATATTAGGTTAATCTGTCCTTGAGGTACATTTATTACTTGCTTATTACTTGCTTATTACTCTAATGTCCACACGTTTTTCTTCTTAAAATGCATGCTGATGTATTTAGTCATTTAAGTGTTATTATTCATCATCACCATTAATACCAAAGGTTTCAATAAATAGGCATAATAAATAACGTTTTAATAATATTAAATAACAATAATAATAATAATAATAATAATAATAATTATTATTATTATTATTATTATATTAATAATATTAATAATAAAATAAAAAAGAGGGATTCGAAGGGACATATCTTCTGCTCGAAGCACTATCGTCACCAAAGCCACAAAGGATGTTCCGCCGAGCTACCTACGCTCACAAAGGGTTCCTTCTTCGTTCGAGCACCTACAGAACAACATGCACAAGATAATGAAAAGGTAGATTAAAAAAATAAACTGTTTTTTTAAGAAAATATACATAGAAATACTAAAATATTTTAGATCCAAACAGATTTGAAAAGGAAAAAAGTTTTAAAAAAAAAAATCAAAACAGTTTTCTAAGAAATCAAAAAAGGAAAAAGTTTCAAAGGGGAAATCAAAAACAGTTTCTAAAGACATGAAAAAGAAAAGGGTTTTAAGAAAAAAATCAAAATGCTTTAAAGGAAAAGGGTTTCCAAAAAGGGGGAGTTTCGTACCTGGACGGCGCGTGGACGAAGAAGATGGCAGCGCGTGCACCGGAAGACAACGGACAGTGGTGCGTGGTGATCACGCGTGACGGTCGATGACGCGCGTACTGCAAGTGCTCGTTGGAGCGACGGTTTTTGAGAGAAAAGGGAAGGGAAGGAAATTTTTCTGAAAGAAATGGTAGGTAATGATATTTTTTTTATGAAAAATGGTTTATATAGTGTGTTGGAACAACGCCGTTTAGGCGTTCAACGTTTTGACCTAAAACGGCGTCGTTTCATGCCAGACCAACCCGCCTCAAGGATCTGCATATTTTTGCTCAATGGTATATTTCTGCAATCGGTCCTTCCGCTTTATTTTAAATTTTTAATCAAGTCCTTTTCATATTTTTAGTTAATTTTAAATTTGCTCAATAATTTCATTTCTTATTCAATTTAGTCCTTTAACCTTTTTGAAGCCTAGAAAGATGCCACGTGTCTTAGATTTGGATTATTTATGCAATTGCTCCTTCCCCTTTTATTTTTGTTTCAATTTTGCCCTTAAATCAAGTTTTGTTTTATTATAAAATTGGCTCAGATATTTTAAATGATTTTCAAATTAGTCATTTGACTTCAAAATGCTTGAGAAGCTACCACGTGTCACCCTTTTTGGTTTTATTGCCCAAAAGGTCCTGAGTGTCTAGAAATCATATTTTAACCCTCAAACTTTCCAAAAATTAAATTTTAACCCCCAAACTTTCCAAAAATTATATTTTAACCCTTAAACATTACAAAAATTACATTATCACCCCCGAACTTCATAAAATTACCATTTACCCTCAGATTTCCAAAATCCCATTTTTGACCCCAAACTTTCCCAAAATTACCATTTTACCCTTGAATGTCCAAAAATTCCATTTTTGATCACGAACTTTCCCAAAATTACCATTTTACCCCCGAACGTCCAAAAATTCCATTTTTTGACTCCAAACTTTCCAAAATTACCATTTTACCCCTAAATGTCCAAAAATTCCATTTTTGACCCCAAACTTTCCAAAAATTACCATTTTACCCCCGAACATCCAAAAATTCCATTTTTGAACCCAAACTTTCCCAAAAATACCATTTTACCCCCGAATGTCAAAAATTCCATTTTTGAACCCGAACTTCCCAAAAATTACCATTTACCCTCGGATGTCCAAAAATTATTTTTTTACCCCCGAACCTTCAAAAATTACTATTTTGCCCCAAAAGTGTCTAAAATTATCATTTTGCCCCTGGGTATCCAAAAATTGCATTTTATCTCGTCTGTTTTGTTTTTCCTTTTCCTTCAACATCCATATTTAGATTTTAATTATCATTCTTTCATATTTATATTCTGTTAATTTTTTTATTTTTGTGTATCATTTATCTGTTTAATTATTTTGTCTCTTGTTATTTAATATTCGTTATTAACTGCTCATTCGTATTTAAAATTACATATTTGTTTTTAAAAATTATTTTCGTAAATCTTTAAAATCGAGGCAATGTCCTTTTCATGTGGAAACTTCGGGAAATCATGCCCTAATGTGTCGGGTGTGATTTTTCGTATAATTCACACGAATCGAATACCCTTTTCCAAATTTTTTTAAATGCCTTTTAACTTCGAGATTCCGAGAACGTCGTGCCCCAACGTGTTGGTTAAGAGTTCAATTCTCCACGAAATCGAGGCAAACGGGCATCCTTTTTCAAAAAGTCATGTGTCCAAGGATTGTATTTTAAACTCAATATGAAATTTCAAGTTCTCAAAAGATAGATATATATATATAATGATTTTAAAACCAAACGAGGTGATATGCTTTCGTGTGAAACTTCGAAAAACCATGCTCTAAAGTGCTGGGTGTGATTTTCGTATAATTCACGCGATCGAATATCCTCTTTAGAGTCTTTCAAAATGTCCTTCAGTTTCGAAAATCGAAGAACATAATGCCCTAACGTGTTGATCACGATTTCCAATTCTTTTAGAAATTCAAAACATACGTATAATTTTCCTCAAATAGTATTTTTGAAAATCTTGCAAAGTCTTAAAAAAAGGGATCGCATTTTAAGTTTTAATCTAGTTTTTAAAGTTTTAAAACAAAAAACCCTAAAATAATCAATGTGGTACCAATTTTGGGCGTATGAGGGTGTTAATCCTTCCTCATGCATAACCGACTCTCGAATCTGTTTTCTGGATTTCGAAAGACCAAAATATTTTCAAAATGAATTTTAAAACGTTTTATGGTGATCCAATCACACCATATAAAATATTGGTGGCGACTCCCATTTTTTATTTTTAAATATTGTTTGAGACTTGTTTGTTTTCCCCGAAAAAACGTTTCGACAGCTTGGTGACTCCACTGGGGATATTTTTAAAATAAACGGGAGTAAAGCCAGAATTGATTATTTCCAGGTCTTTTTGGAAAACATTTAAAGCTTCGGTTTTGTTTAATATGCGATCCTCGGCATCTTTGTGTGATATTATATCATGTTGATATTACTAGAATAAATTTGCATCCATATGCATTGTGTTTTCGTGAGGTCTTCACCTCCGCGCAGGATAGTGAATCACTTTCAGGATTACATCCGTACCCATGTTTTTGTGAAGTTTTCACTTTCATGCAAACATGTGAGAAATGTGTCCCCTTAAACTGAACTCATCCATATGAGCCTGTAATGGGCGAGGATCGAAGAATCTACTGGTTTAGGTACCCTTTTACTCTAGAGCCTGAAACCACATACAGTGAACCATAAGTACTCGTCATAGACAGAGTTATACCGAACCTTTTAGCATTTATCCAAGATAATTTCTTAGGTTCTTTGTTGTATGTTGATATTATTATGTTTTGCTAACGTGTTCTGTTTTGTCTCTTTTCTTTTGCTTGCATAATGCATCATCATACAAGAAAAGGTGTTTATTTAAATTCGGTTACCAAATAGGCAGTTTCATCATGGAGGACAAATTTCTTAATTAAGTGGAAGATAACATGGCTTTGCGCTTTTGGTCGAAGGAAAGCACAAAGTCGAAAAAGATTTAGGAGACTTGAAGAAAGATTACGCAAATCAAGATTCTTGAAAGGAATCAAGAAGCAAGTGAGGGGGCACTTTCGACAAGAGATATGTTCAAGATGAAGATTACGCATCGAAGCCGATATGTTGAGCATACAACATAAGTCAAGATCGGAGCAAGGACGAAAATTAGTCAGACTTCTAGGAGGATCAAGGCTCTAGGCCATAAGGCAAAGCCGTATGTAATCCGTCTTATGTGAAGAATTTTGTCTTCTAGAGAAGTTGTTCTAATGGGATTGAATTCAAAATCAATGTCATTTCTTACGCATACATGCATTTCAATCACATTGCATAGTCGCATATTTTCACATAATATTTTTAACTAATTAAAAACTTTAACAATTACATCGATAATCATTGAAAACTCACATCACTATAATACCCATAAAAAAACTAAGGCCATGGAGCAAAGGTTGGAGAAAATATAGAAAGAATTGTAAGATCAAATGCAAGGGCACTTTCAGGAACAAATGACGATAATGTGTAGGGAAATGAAAAATCAGTTTTTGGAAGTGCAAAAAGAATTTGATGAATGAATTAGCACAGGTAAAGCAAAGCGTGGCCGATAAAGGAAAAGGTCCTACAATTGAGAAAGACGAGGACCCAATTGTTCCCTCAGGAGGCCAACATGGGAGGCTACTGTTATTATAAGAACGTAGCAGCAGGCTACTGGCACATCAAGGCTAACCAATTATCCAGTAGGGTCTGGATCAAACCTTGAGGATAATGTTACAAATCTGGGCGTCCCAAACTTCGATGAAATGATGAGGATAGATCTCCCTCGACAAATAGAAGAAAAATACAAGCGATTAGAAGAGATGATTGAAGCAATACAGGGAATTAAAAATTCTTATGGGATGGACACTAAAGAATTAAGTCTGGTCCTAAATTTAGTTCTCCCTCCTAAATTCAAGGGCCCAAAATTTGAGAAATATGGTGGAACAAGCTGCCTCGAAACTCACCTTACCATGTTTTGTAGGAAAATAATAGGACACGTTCATAATGACCAACTGCTGATTCATTGTTTTCAAGACAGCCTGACAAGATCAACAGTCAGATGGTATAATCAATTGAGCCAAGCAAAAATTCATTCATAGAGAGACCTAGCGTAGGCCTTCTTAAAACAATACAACCATGTAACATAACCTGATCTATTCACACTAAAAAACATGGAAAAAAAGGTCAAATGAAAGTTTCAAACAGTATGCACAAAGGTGGTGAGATATGGCATCTTATCTCAATCATCTGTTAGGGAACGCCACTAAGAGTTTTTCTAATATGGTCATATCGGGGGAGATGATTGAAAATGCGATCAAAATTGGCAAGATTAAGGTCGAAGAAAGCACTAAAAGGCCTGCACCCTAAAGGAGGGATAATGAAGTCAATAACGAAAGTGTGTATAGACCAAGTTACGCCAAACCATTCGTAACAGGACAGCCTAAAGCCTCGACAAATAATTATCAAAATATTCCAAGGCAAGATCCGGGTATAAGATCGAATAGGGGAAGAATCCAGTATACTCCCCTTCCTATATCATACGGAGAACTTTACAAATTACTATATGACGCGCATGAAGTATCTCTACAGCGCGTGAAGCCATATAAACCCCCGTTCTCGGCTTGGTATGATGCGAACGCCCATTGTGAATACCATGTAGGGGCAGAAGGACATTCAATTGAGAATTGCCCCGCCTTCAAGAGGCAAGTGGAGGGACTCATCGAGCATGGAATCGTGAAATTAGAAGAACCAAAAAAACCCAACATAGCTGGAAATCCTCTGCCTAACCAACCCGGTCAGGGAGTGAATGCGATCAATGAAGATTTGAGTACCAACATTATTGGGGAAGAAAATAAAGGACGCTCAGCAGAAATTCTCCTTTTCACCCTCGAAAGTACCATCGATAATTGGACTGCTCCTTGTAATTTTCAAGATTTCTTCAGAGTAATGCTCAGAAACACCTATTGCTTTAGGCTCGAAAGCAATATGGATCTTTTTGTAAAAGAGCACATGATCATTATCCAGTTATTTTGAATGAAATGCATTTTCCTTCTTTAATGACAATTTTATTTTTCCCAATTATTCTTTCATGCTTAATAAACCATTCGTACATATCCAAAAAACAAGATTAATCATTCTTTAAATACATACATTCTTGAAAATTTTGACAAACATACTCATACATATACCATATAATCATTCTTTCGTACATTTATTTTGTTATTTTAACCTCCCTTTCATCCCTTGACAAGTCCCCGAATATCAATAATATGAGTAACCTTGATGCTAACTTAGAGCCTCATTTTGAGCAAGATATGTGTTTAGAAGAGCTTCAGGACCTCGAAGATGATCAAGACTGTAATTTGCCTCCGGATCTGTTAAGAATGATGGAACAAGAAGAAAACCAAATCCTGTCTCATTCAGACCAGTGGAAGTTATTAATCTGGGAAACGAAGATGAAAAGAAAGAGGTGAAAATTGAGACAGGCATCTCTTTAGAGACTAGAAAAGATATTATTGAGTTGCTTCAAGAGTTGTAAGACATCTTCGTATGGTCTTACCAAGATATGCTTGGTTTGAGTACTAACATTGTGGTACATAAACTCCCTATAAAAGAAGAATGCAGGCCTGTGCAACAAAAGCTCCGAAGGATGTGACCGGATGTGTTATTAAAAATAAAAGAAGTCAAGAAGCAATTTGACGTCGGGTTTCTCCACGTAGTCAAATACTCGGAATGGGTAGCTAACATAGTCCCAGTTCCTAAAAAAGATGGAAAGGTGCGCATGTGTGTGAACTATCGAGATTTAAATAAAGCTAGCCCAAAAGATAACTTTCTATTGCCTCACATCGACACCTTAATCGATAACACAACAGGTCATTCCTTGTTTTCATTCATGAATGGTTTCTCGGGGTATAATCAGATAAGGATGAACCCTAAGGATATGATTAAAACCACGTTTATCACACTGTGGGGAACATTTTACTATAAGGTGATGCCTTTCGGACTAAAAAATGCAGGGGCAACTTATCAGAGGGCCATGGTGACTTTGTTCCATGACATAATGCATAAGGAGATTGAAGTTTATGTCGACGACATGATTGAGAAATCTCAAACGGAGGAAGAGCATGTAAGAATCCTGAGAAGATTGTTTAGAAGGCTAAGAAAGTATCAATTAAAGCTAAACCCAACAAAGTGCACTTTCGGAGCCACGTTAAGGAAGCTGTTAGGCTTTGTAGTCAACAAAAGAGGAATTGAAATAGATCTAGATAAAGTCAAAGCCATACAGGAGCTATCACCACCCAGCACGTAAAAAGAAGTACGAGAGTTTCTAGGAAGACTAAATTACATTGCTCGGTTCATTTCACAGTTGACTGAGAAATGTGATTCGATCTTCCACCTACTTAGAAAGCGCAACCCGGTGTATAGGACGATGAATGTTAGGAAACTTTTAACAAGGTCAAAGATTATTTATCCAAAGCTCCCATCTTGGTACCTCCAATTCCTAATAAATCGCTGATCTTGTACTTGACGGTCTTTGAAAATTCTATGGGATACGTACTAGGCTAGCATGATGAATCTGGAAAGAAGGAAAGGGCGATATATTATCTCAGCAAAAAATTCACTGATTGTGAAACTCGATACTCACCTATTGAAAAATTATGTTATGCTCTAGTCTGGACCACACGAAGATTAAGGCAATACATGTTGTACCATACCACTTGGTTAATCTCAAAGTTATATCCTCTGATGTACATGATGGAGTTGGTTGCATTAAATGAGAGATTGGCTAGATGGAAGATCTTGTTTTTAGAGTTCGACATAGTCTACGTCAATCAGAAGGTTGTAAAAGGGAGTGTGATAGTAGACTTTCTAGCCAGCAGGGCTTTAGAGGATTATGAGCCAATAAACTTCGACTTTTCGAATGAGGATTTAATGTATGTTGCGACCGCTGAAGAGGTAACCACAGTAGAACGTCATTGAAGATTAAATTTTGATGAAGCTTCAAATGCTACGAGTAATGGAGTCGGGGCAATCTTGGTATCACCAGAAAGAGATCACTACCCTTTCACCAGTAAACTCGATTTTGATTGCACAAATAACATGACAGAATACGAGGTATGTATCGTGGGAATCCGTGCAACCATAAAGCGAGGAATCAAAGCTTTGGAGATATATGGAGACTCGGCGCTAGTAATCTATCAACTCAAAGGGGAATGAGAAACAAGAGATTCAAAGCTAGTGGATTACCGTAATTTAGTTCTCAAGTTAATTAAGAAGTTTGATGGCGTCACATTTTATTATCTCCCCCAAAAAGAAAACTAGATGGCTGATGCTCTTGCCACTTTAGCCTCGATGATTAAAGCAAATAGACCAGAAGATGTAAAGACCATTCAAATGAGCATCTATGAGGCTCCAGCTCATTGTTATGATATCGAGGCAAAAGAAGAAAAAGAAAGGAATGACCGCCCATGGTACCAAGATATTCTTCAATTTGTAAGAGATCACAAGTACCCAGAGCAAACTTCAGAAAATAAAAAGAGGACGTTGAGAAGACTTGCCAGTGAATATGTCCTAAACAGGGAAATCTTGTACAAAAAGAGAAAAGATAAAGTGTTACTAAGATGTGTCGACGCAGTTTAAGCTAAAAAGATCTTAGAAGAAGTTCATGAAAGCATTTGTGGGACACACACTAATGGTTTCACGATGACCCGGCAAATAATGAGATTTGGGTGTTACTGGTCCATTATGGAAGGCGATTGCATCAATTATACCAAGAGGTGCCATAAGTGTCAAATCTATGGAGATAAGATTCATGTACCTCCATCACACCTTTATGTCATGACTCTTCTTGGCCATTTTCTATGTGGGGCATGGATGTCATTGGGCCAATTTCTCCAAAAGCTTTTGATGGTCATAGATTTATCTTTGTGGTAATTGACTACTTCACCAAATGGGTAGAAACAGCTTTTTACGCCAACGTCATGAAGTCTACGGTTAGTAAGTTCTTGAAAAAAGAGATCATCTGCTGATATGGGATGCCAAAAAAGATCATATCCGATAATGCCTTGAATTTGAACAATAGCACAATAACGGAAGTTTGCGAGCAATTCGAAATCAAGCATCATAACTCATCTCCCTATCGCCCAAAAATGAATGGAGCTGTGGAGGCAGCTAATAAGAACATTAAGAAAATCGTTGCAAAAATGACTGAGACTTACAAAGACTGGCACAAAAACTATTATTTGCCTTCTTTGCCTATAGAACTTTAATCAAAACTTCTACTGGGGCAACACCGTTCACATTAACATACGTCATGGAAGCAATCTTGCCTATTGAGGTTGAAATACCTTCTTTTTGAGTCTTGACTGAGCTTTAATTAGATGAGGCAGAATAGATCCAAGCTCGGTATGATCAGCTGAATTTAATCAAGGAAAAGAGATTAAGAGTCATCCGCCATGGTCAGATGTACCAGAAAAGAATTATGCGAGCTTACGACAAAATGGTTTGCCCTAGAGAATTTCGTGAAGAAGATCTAGTTTTGAGAAAGATACTCCCCATACATAAAGATTTCAGAGGCAAATGGATGCCCAATTGAAAAGGCCCTTATGTGGTAAAGAAAGCATTCTCAATAGGAGCATTCTCAATAGGAGCTCTCATTCTCACAGAAATGGATGACAAGGATCTGCACAACCCCGTCAACTTGGACTGGTGAAAAAATACTTCGCCTAAAAAAAGAGGATTGAGATGAAAACCCGCAAAAGGGCGTTTCTGTGTAAAAAAAAGATCAAGATGAAAACCCACAAAGGGCGTCTTGAAACCAAAGGTTTTTGAGTTGAAAACCCGCAACGGGCGACTCAAAATTCAAAATAAGGAGGTGAGTACGAAGAAACTATCTAGCAAGACAGAGAAACTTCACAACTTGAAACATCAACTAAGCACTCCAGGTCTTCTAGACACACATCCAAGCTCAAAGTGATTCTCAGTAAGACGGCGCAAAGAAACTCATTTTCCGATATTCGGGGTAACAAATTATCTTTTGTTGTATACTTGGCATTTTTTTATTAATATTGCCTCTTTTGATCTTCTCTATTAAATAGAATTTTCAATTAATCACGACTTTATCTCTTCACAATTTTGTTCAAGCACTTTGCATCTAAAATAACGGATAATGAACTAATAAATCATACAAAGATCCATGAGCATTATTCTGAAATTTCCTAAATAGTACAGGGGTCCGAAACAGGACTACTAATTAGAAAAGTTGAAAACAAGAATTTCAGGATCAGCCTAGAAGAAGACAGGGCAACACGTTAACGATATATTTTGGACAGGCGATAGACCATGCCTACCCGAATAATAATAAATGAATCTGACATTCATCATTCATATTCATGTAGTTAGGAGCATTTGATTCATTCTAATCATGACTTTCTAATTTAGGCCTGCATAGAGGTCAATAGAAGCATACTTTACAGGTCACATCCCTGCAAAATGGCGAGATGAATCAAGGAAACTTCGAGCATTAAAGGAAAAGATTGAGACCACCAAGGCGGAGTTGAAAAGGAGTAAGACTCCAGTACCTTACCCCAATCATGGGGTAGATTGCAATTATCCAAAATAAGGAGGCGGTCATCTTCCTGATGAGATACAAAGAAATAGACCAAATCAATGAAATCAAGCTCAAAGTAAGCAAATCTTCGAACCCCAGCTTCCTAATGATATATTGAGAAGCAGGTCGAAGCAATAAAATGGTCAGCTTCCTGATGAGATACTGAGAAGTGGACCAAATTCGTCTTCCTGATGAGATACAGAGAAGCGGATTGAAACAAGTGAGGCGGTCATCTTCTTAATGAGATACAGAGAAGTATACCAACTCGATGAAACCAAGCTCAAAGTGAGTAAATTTTCGAATCTCAACTTCCTGATGAGATACTGAGAAGCAGGTCGAAGCAATAAAGCGGTTACCTTCTTGATGAGATACAGAGAAATGAACCAGATCTAGCTTCCTGATGAGACACAGAGAAGTGGATCAAAACAAGTGATGAAGTCATCTTCCTGATGAGATACTGAGAAGTAGACCAAGTCAATGAACCAGGCTCAAAGTGAGCAAATCTTCGAACCCTAGTTTTCTGATGAGATACTGAGAAGCAGGTCGAAGCAATAAAGCGGTTACCTTCCTTAAGAGATACAAAGAAGTGAACCAGATTCGTCTTCCTGATGAGACACAGAGTTGGATCAAAGCCAGTGATGCGGTCATTTTCCTAATGAGATACTGAGAAGTAGACTAAATCAATGACATCAAACCACTGAAATTATGAGCGAATCGAATGAAGCTACAGTAGAAAATTTTGAAACTGCCTTAAATCGGGATAGAATCGTATCATCGAAGAGGTAGAAAGTGGATGCAGTGAAGATTAAACAACTGACAAAGAGAAAGGAGGGTCAATTG
Source organism: Kokia cookei (assembly GCA_039519145.1). Lineage (NCBI taxonomy): Eukaryota > Viridiplantae > Streptophyta > Magnoliopsida > Malvales > Malvaceae > Kokia > Kokia cookei. The sequence goes on from CM076903.1 coordinate 40,714,357, forward strand.
AAGGAAGAGCATCAAAGAGATGAGACCTGACAAATTGGGCATCCTTTTGGTCTTTGCTCTTTTCTTGTTACACAGCAACGAGCAAAGAGGGGTAGCTGTTGGAGCCCAATTTTGATCGAGCTTAGAGTAGACCCCTTTTAAATTTATTCTAAGATTAAATTTATTTTAAATTTAAATTTGTTTTAAATTTAAATTTAAATTAAGTTTAAGTTTACTTTTAAATTTAAAATTACTTTAAATTTAATAAAAGGTCAAAAACAAACCCAAAGTGTCCAATTTTTTTTTACAACGCCCAATTACAAATGGCCCAAATTGCCTAAACCCAAACCCAAAGTTTTTACCCCAAACTACCCAAATCCTGACACTAAACCAGAAAGGTCAAACCCTAAAAGGCAACTTGGGTTACTGCCTCTACCACCAAACACTGAAAGGATGCCACATCAGCACCAGCAACACCAGCCACTTGCCTCTGCACCCGCACCACTGCAAGCTAACCCTGCACTGCAAAAGAAAGAAAAGACAGACATTAAATTGAAAGAAACAAGAGAAATCATTATAAACATGGTTATAAAGCCAGAATAGAAATCAGTTGTAAAGAGGACTGACTTTTGATTTTTTGAACATTGAAAATCAATACAAAAAACTGAGACATTCAAGCGTATAACGATCGAAGCAACAAGGCAAGTTTTTCTACAGTTAAGATAAACACAGAGACAATCAAGAGAAGTACGAGGCGACCAATCTTAGAGTATCAAGCATATTAGGTTAATCTGTCCTTAAGGTACATTTATTATTTGCTTATTACTCTAATGTCCACACGTTTTCCATCTTAAAATGCATGCTAATGTATTTAGTCATATAAGTGTTATTATTCATCATCACCATTAATACCAAAGGTTTCAATAAATAGGCATAATAAATAATGTTTAATAATATTAAATAAAATAAAAAAAAATATAATAATAATAATAAAATAAAAAAGGGGGATTCGAGGGGGCATATCTTCTGCCCGAAGCACCACCGTCACCGGAGCCGCAAACGACGTTTCGCCGAGCTACCTACGCTTGCAAAGGGTTCCTTCTTCGTTCGAGCATCTACAGAACAACATGCACAAGATAATGAAAAGGTAGATTAAAAAATAAACTGGTTTTTAAGAAAATGTACGTAGAAATACTAAAATATTTTAGATCCAAACAGATTTGAAAAGGAAAAAGGTTTTTTTTTAAAAAATCAAAGCAGTTTTCTAAGAAATCAAAAAAGGAAAAAGTTTCAAAGGGGAAATCAAAAACAGTTTCTAAAGGCATGAAAAAGAAAAGGGAAATCATGCCCTAACGTGTAGGGTGTGATTTTTTGTTTAATTCACACGAATTGAATACCCTTTTCCAAGTTTTTTTAAATGTCTTTTAACTTCGAGATTCCGAGAACGTCGTGCCCTAATGTGTTGGTCATGAGTTCAATTCTCCGCGAAATCGAGGCTAATGGGCATCCTTTTTCAAATCTTTTTAAGTCATGTGTCCAAGGATTGTATTTTAAACTCAATACGAAATTTCAGGTTCTCAAAAGATATATATATATATATATATATATATATAATGATTTTAAAACCAAATGAGGTGATATTCTTTTGTGTAGAACTTTGAAAAACCATGGTCTAACGTGCTGGGTGTGATTTTCGTATAATTCACACGATCGAATATCCTCTTTAGAGTCTTTCAAAATGTCCTTCAGTTTCGAAAATTTGAGAACATAGTGCCCTAACGTGTTGAGCACGATTTCCAGTTCTTTTAGAAATTCGAAACATACGGATAATTTTCCTTAAATAGTATTTTTGAAAATCATGCAAAGTCTTTTAAAAAAAAAGGATCGTATTTTAAGTTTTACTCTAGTTTTTAAAGTTTTAAAACAAAAAACTCGAAAATAATCAATGTGGTACTAATTTTGGGCGTATGAGGGTGCTAATCCTTCCTCATGCGTAACCGACTCCTGAACCTGTTTTCTGGATTTCGAAAGACCAAAATATTTTCAAAACAGATTTTAAAACGTTTTGTGGTGATTCAATCACAACATATAAAAGATTGGTGGCGACCCCCATTTTTTCATCATACCCATTTTTTTTATTTTTAAGTATTGTTCGAGACTTGTTTGTTTTCCCAAAAAAAAAAACATTTCGACAAGATTAATATAATATTTATTAAGATAAATATTAAATTAAATTTAATATTAAATCCTATTAAAATAATACAATATTTATCTACAATATTAACTATTTCAAAAATAATATTATTTTAATAAGATAAATATTAAATTAAATTTAATATTAAATCTTATTAAAATAATACAATATTTATCTATAGGATAAACATTAAATTTAATTTAATATTAAAATATTAAAATAATATTATTTTTGAAATAATTAATATGAAATCAAATTCTCTAGCAGAGTCTTAGTAGGAGTGTAACTCTTCCACTGCTCAACCACCGAAGATCAATAGCCGTCGGCCATCGACTACCGACCATTGAAATGTCGTCATCGCAGTCGTCGGCACCATCGTATCTGATGATGCAGGTGAAACACTTTACAGCACTTTGAGCTAGTTCGACTATTGTCAATTTGGTTCGAGTCAATGATGACCTGATCGATCCGATTTAGCTATCGATTGGATCATCAGCTCGATTTCACATACCGGGCCCGGTTCGATCAGTTTTTGAGTCTTGGTCTCGATTTTGGGTTCCCAAGCCCAATTTACGATCTCAAGTCCAATTTTCAAGTTCAATTACTCATTAGGCAAATTATCTGAATTGAAAATTAATTTAAAAAAAATCATATTAATTTTAATTAATTTGATTAATTTAATGTTACTTATCAAAATTAATTTTCCAAAAATCACTTAGATTTTCTAAATTAATTTTTCAAGAAAAATTTTTAATCAAATTCTCTAGTTGAACAATTCTTACGGTTACTTAATTTAATTTCACATCTAATAAATCAACTCAATTAAATTATTTTCAAAGTTATAAAATTTTCTTTTGATTCAATGCAGCCTGATTGATCTTTTGTTGAGCTAGCAGAGAGACCAATCAGACATATACAATTAAGCTCTAGTAATTACAATTATGTCCAAAAGCATCATTCCGATAATTCACAATTATTTAATTATGGAATCAGTCCACAAGAAGTATCATGATTGAAACTTCTTATTATATACTTTTACGAAAGCAATTCATCCAACTACTTTGTCCAATAACTTCGTCATGTGTGTTACCATCATATGATATCATTGATTTCTTTGAATTAAAATCGTTCACTCAATACAATCCTATTTTATCTCATTGTCACCATTGTTTATTCTTAATGATTAATATGATCAATGTCAACAAATGACTGTGATAAATTGCTCATTCGAGAACAAGCAACCCGTGACCACGTTCCATATTTATCAATCCACACAATTCTAATGAGAGGATATCATTAGCTCTTTAATTGAGCTTGAATTCCATTGTTTCTAGTAAAGTCATGCCATAAATAGATCATGTACCCAACATACCGGCTATGGGCTTGATCATCTTTAGAGCATAAGCCTCCACTTATATCAAAGCACATCAATTGTATACGCATAGTCAGTAACTAACTCAAGATTTAGGTAAATCACACCATGAACATCATAAGTGACTTAATTGAAAAACAGATTCAGAATTAATTTATTTTGGGTCCAATCCAATGTATCATTCTACCAATGAATACATCTATGTCTCTACTCGTGGAGTTAACTGCTCCGATAGCCAAGACTAGCCATCTATCCAATTATAATTGTAGACAAGATAATAATCCTTCTCAGTATTTGCATCAAACGCTCACTTTGATTCTTTTACGGGATTACGGACTCATTTAGATTATCTACTGAAGTAAGTTGTCTTTCTCGCAATGTAAACATTCTTACAATGCCACTTATCTTCAGTTTGAGCTTAGACAATCAATGAGCTAATATTTGTTTGTCGCAATTTTGCTATGCATGCAAAATATGAAAGTCAGAAAATACAAAAGACAAAGTAGTGAAATGTGAAATTAACTTTATTTATTTATTTATCGTTCAAATAAATAGAAAACAATTATATATTTAATACTATATGGGCACATATCCCAACATTAGAAACATTGACGTGAGTTAATCTTCTACTTATTTAATTGGATTAATTTTGATTATTAATTTGTTATTTTAATTCTGTTTAATTTACGTTATTTCAATTACTTAATTTTAATTTGGTTTTTTCGTACTATAGTTTTAAGTTATTACTGTTTAGCCTTGTTAGTGCAGAAAATGAATTTTAATTTAATTCAATTTCCCTTGGGTACGATCCTCAGAATACTTCCTAAAGTGTTTCGTTGTAACACTTTACTATATTATAATTTGACCCGTATACTTGTGGATACCACTGTTTTATTAATTATCTTTTTGTTGTAGTATTTCCAATCCAGATGCTCGCACATTTGGTGACGATCAAGTTATTGACGTCGTTGTCGGGGAAGTTTTGACATTTAATTAAAATTTTATTTTTTGAAATTAATTAGGATAAATAGGAAAATTTAAAATTATAAATACAAAATTTAATTTTACTTAATTTTATTTAATTTAATGTTAACTCACTGATTTTATTTTAATTTTTTTGACGTTAATGCATAACTCGAAGCGAAACCATCCCAATTGAGCCAAAATCTTGAATTGGAGAGAATTCTGAGATGCACCTGTCGAAACCATTTTTGGAAAAAACAAGTTTCGAAAATATTTAAAAATTGAAAATGAGAGTCGGCACCAATCTTTTTAATTTAGGTGTGATTGGATCACCTAAAACGTTTAAATTTGTTTGTAAGAAACATTTGGTCTTCAAAATCCAAAAAATAGGTCCGGGAGTCGATTACGTGCAAGGAAGGATTAGCACCCTTACACGCCCAAAATTGGTACCTAGTCGATTATTTAGCGTCTTAATTGTTAAAAGTCGAAAATTCGAGTAGAAGTTAAAAATGTCATTCTTGAATTAGACGTTAAAATGAAATATTTAATTATTTAGGTTCAAAGCAAAATCACACCCAACACATTAGGGCACAATTTTTGAATCCCCTAAAACAATAGAATATCGAACAATTATTGATTTTAAGTAAGATACTCGATTATTTAGGTTCAAAGGAAAATCATACCCAACACGTTAGGGCACGATCTCTCAACTCCCCTTAAATAAAAGAACATTGCTTTTTAATTTGAAACAATTTACATGTCTTGAAAAATTATGTACATTTTATTTTCAAAAAAAAAGATCTCGTAAAAGGATGGGTAAAAATGTATAATTTTTACGAATAGAATAATCATTATCGATTTTAAATAGGTCATTCAATGTTTTAAGTTCAAAAGAAAATAACACCCAACACATTAGGTTGCTACCTTTCAAATTTCCCAAAATAAAGAAGTTTGCCCTAAAAGAATAATTTATATATTTCAAAACACAAATTAGCTAAACCTTTTTTACAAAGAATATTTGAATGAACATGCACTTCATTTTCAAATTAATGATGCAAAAATCAATAAAGCATGAAAAAAATTATCAATTTCGTAGAACATCATTCATGAATATAAAGATAAGTAATATAATACAAATAAATATATATAGATTAAACCTTAAAATAAAATAAATAAATAAAAAGTGTTTGTTATTTTTTAGAAAAATTACAAGTCGAAACGAATAAAAAAAATGCAAGATTTAATTTTCTTTAAAAAAATAATGGATTAGATAAAAGATGTTTTAGTATGTAAAAATAAACAATAAAAGAATAAAGATCTTATTTTTAAAAAAAAATAAAGGTTTCAGTTTTAAAGAAAAAAAACAATTTGTATTAAATTAAAAAGAAAGAAAAAAAATTGAAGTTAAAAACATAAAAAAGGGAGAAAGTCGAGCTTGATTTTCGGATTTTGAAAAGATCCAGGGACCAAATGGACAATAAACCCAAGCTTGCACACGTGTAACTCCCGTGTAAACCCATGGTCAGAGGACCTGAGTGTAAAAAGGGGGTAAATTTTAGGGTAATTTTGAAATAAACCTAAAAATATAAAAAAAAGGGACGAGATTGGAAATGTTGAAAAATGCGGAAGGACCGAAAAAATAAATAAACCATTTTAAAAAAAGCGGATCCTTAGCAAATGGGTCGGGTCCGATGCGGGTCGACGTTAAACGACGTCGTTTTAGACTATGAATAGAAAGTCCAAAACGACGCTATATGGTGTCCTTTTATAAACCAAAAAACTTAAAAACTTTCATTTTAAAACCTAATTAAAAAAAAAAACAGTTTTCAAACCCTCTCAGCCCTCCATGCCTTTGGTCGTCCTCCGATCGTGAGGGTTCTCGTCAGCCACAATGAGTTGTCAACCTCCGACGTCGGCGACGGTCGTGCACGACAGTCAGAGCACTGAAAAAGTTATTTTTATCCCTTATTATATTTTTTGTTAAAAATCTTAGATCGGGCTTTAAAATCTCATATTTAAACCGAAAAAGGGTAAAAGATTTTTTTTATTTTTTTTATTTTTTTTTAGTTTTTTCTTTCGAAAATCTCAGATCTGGGTTTTGAAATTAAAAAAAAAAAGAGTTTGATTTCTTATTCTTTCTCTTTTTTAAAATGTCTCATTCTTTTGTTGATATTTCCTGTTATTATATTTTTTTAAAATAAACACAGATCTAAAAAAATTTTAAAGAAGAAGAATGGTTTTCGAATGTGTTTTTTTTTTCTTTATTTGAGATCCTTTTTTATTTTTTATTTTATCTATTTTAAAACACTTAAAGTTTAATCCTCCTTTATATTTTATTGGGTTTTGAAATAACTTAGTTTTTATGTTTTCTCTTGAGATTTCCTTGATGACTATTATTTATTCGGAGGATTTTCGTTCGGAAAATGAGCCATCCTTCATCAGGGATGGTGGCCTCGGACGTTCACGATGGCAGCGACGTCGTAGAGATAGGTAAACCCTAATCCCTTTTATATATTTTTTCGTTTATTTAGTTTTTACATATATATTTCGAAAGTAATAAAATGAAACTGAATATGATACTTTTCAAATTCTCTGAATCTCCACTGCTTGATTCGATTGCTTTTTGCTTTTTTGTATTGATTTTTTGTGTGTAAATTTACAACTTCAAAGTAATGGCTTTTATAACCGAAAAAAATTACATTGTTTACTGTTCTTTTTGCTCTGTTTCTGCTCTATGTTGTTTCTGCCTTTTTTTTTTGCATGTAAAGTTTTCATGTTGGTGACAGAGGCGTCGTCGGGGTCAACGGCATTAAAAGGAACACGCTTTCCATTTCGGTGCAAAGAGGCTGCAGAGATGGTGCTTCGGGCAGAGGAACGGCCTCGGGTGCCAAAAAGTCAAAAGCCCGAGGATCAAAAGTCGAAGGGTTGGCAGTCAAGGGTTTAGAAAATTGAAGGGTGACGTGGTGCTGATGTGTCCTGTGCTGACGTGGCAGTGGACGCTGAAGATGGACTTTAGGGTTTTTAGGGTGTTAATTTTTTGTTGATGTTTTGAGTCAGTTGAGCTTTGTAAACTTGGGTTAAATTTGGGTTTTATATTTTGTAAATGGACTTTAATATTTTAATAAATAAAATTTTTATTTTTATTTGATTTTATTTCTGTTGGGCTTTTGGGCCGGATAAATTGGGTTTCTACAGCACCCGTCAACAAATGCTAAACAATCCACTAGTGGTAGTTGATTTACCTCAAGAAAACCCTTTGTTTGACGAACCACTCAAACTACCAGCACAATTTCGAAGAGAGCCACCGATGGCTCGACAAAAACAGACATTACGCGAATACGCGCTACCCACTTTAAAAGCAGTCCAAGGCAGTATTGAGAGGCCAGCGATTAACGCTAATAATTTCGAAATCAAGACAATCACAATTCAAATGAGTCAAAACAACCTACATTTTTTGGGCAATATGATGGAAGACCCCAATCAGCAGTTAAAGTGATTCCTTCAGCTCTGTGATACATTTTGGGGCAATTTTGTTTCTCCTCATACCTTTTCTGCTAGGAAGCAGTTGCTCTTCAAATGCCTTTATCTTTTCTTGCATTTCAGTAAATCGCTGAGACCTTGACTGAGGATTTTGGGAACCTTGGTCAGTTAGAGGGTCTTGGAATGAGTTTGTGGGTGATAACCATAATACCATGGGGGTACTGATATTATTGTTGATAAAGATTGTATTGTGTTTGCTAGTAAGGGTTACATGGTGTTTGCTGTTGTGGGTTAGGTTGTGCATGCAAACGCTCTTACATTGTACTCATTTAGGTGTGGTCGACTGTATCTCTTTAAGGGTGTTGCTAGCTATCACGAGGGTTTTGCTCATTGGTTGGAAGAACATTAGAATCTAGGTTGCCCATGGTTGTCCATGCTCATTGCACTGAATTGTTGACAAGTGAAATCGACAAGGTGAAGAAAGTGGCTGTGGTCGTGGTGATTCACCCTTGGTTGAAGCGAAGAGCCAGTGTTTTTGGCGATTAGTTTAGTTGTCTAGAAAGTTTGGATGAGTGGTTGAAGAAAAAGTTTAACGTTTCTAGATCTCTCTTCCACTATGCCCCCTTAGGTGTCATGGTTGGGCATTTATACGTAAGGGACAAAGGAATCCACGTTCCCTGAGTTCACTTACAACAAAGTGTTTTGTTATACCTTATTTTCTTATCTCATTGAAGTCTCAATGATGTGAAGTCTTAGGTCAAGAAAATGACATCTTAGGATAGTTTGGTTTAGGAACCCATGTACGCTGATCGAGGGTGGACTAGTGAAGATTTGTCACAACATCAACTGTAGTTTGAGGTTTGGTGATCTAATGAATTTAGGATAGTTCATTTTATCAAAATAAATCTAAAAAATCAAACAAAAAATTAAATATGAAAAACCGAAAAGCAAATAAAATTACGATAAACAATTTAAAAATTTTAAAAAACCCGATCATACCGAAACAATATCATCCCTAATATAAGTGACATGTAGAGAAAGTAAAACTGTACACATTTATTAGCTATGGTGGAATTCTGCATATATGCTTATGCTTTTTATTGAACAATATTTCATGTCGGACGTGGTTTGAGTTGTTGTATTTCCATTTATAATATTTCACTTGGGTTTAATTTATCGACTGTGGAATTAGTGTTGTACCATTCTTTCTTTTTTTCTTTTTTTTATTTTATTTCTTAGAAAACGTTTGTTTTTTAGGTTCGAGTTTGGTCCGATCTAAAAAATGAGTTCATATTAAACATGTTAAACTCGAGTTTGACCCAGTTGTGTTAATTTTTTTTTATATGAAAACAAATTTAAAATAAATGTTTCTCAATAAATTGAAAGTACATTAAAAGAAGTCTTTATGCTTAAATAACATTAAGATACTTACAACTTAGCAAGTAAATGCTTCTAAAATAGTAACAAAATTAACAATAAAACAAGTGTTATATAATATCAAAACAATAAAAATAAAATAGTAGTAACATAATAACGAAATGATAGCAAAAAAATAATGAAATGGCAGTGCAACAACAACAAAACAGCTGATTCGGGTCAGGTCAAGCTCGAGTAAAAAAAATCCTACCCGAGGCTCAGCCCGTTTAGAAAACGACATTTTTTTTGTCCAAACCCATTTTTGCCCAAACTCTCCACTTTTCGGGCGATTCTTCGGGGCTGGACCGGTGATTCAACCCCTGATCAAGTCTAGTCGTGACCTAACTAGAAGCTATTAAATTTATTAAGTTGAATTCTACTAGCTCTAAATTTTATACTATAAAGGATCATCCTTTAAAAAATTTATACTAACTGAATTTAAATCCGATTAACATCATTTTTATTGCAAAAATAAAGAAGATATGAATTGGAACGGGATTAAATTCATTTTTCGAATAGATTTTAGATGGAAATAAGCATGGCATAAAAAACCTTTCAACACAGATTTTCAAAAGCTGCCCAAAATCCAACAATGGAACTCTGGCTCCAGCTTAATAAAAGGAGGACCAATTTGTAAAATAAAAAAAGTTTGAAGTGGCCCAAACCTATTAATAGAAATGACTGAGGGAAACAGGGAAACAGTCCTATTCCTACCATCTCATCTTAATCACAATGTTAATGAAATCGAATCGGAGAACCAACACTTTGTGCCTTCGATTTTTCCTACAATAAATTTAATTTTGGATAAATTGTACAAATGGCACCCAACTATGTCAGCATTTTTATTTTGGTCATCCAATTTAAAAAAAATTCAATTTAGAAACTAACGTTTGATTTTGTTCATGATTTGATCACCCGCTGTTAAATTGATAACGGAAAACATTTTTCTAACTAGTATAATAACAAATTTAGTTCTCAATACTTATTCTATCAATTTGATCCTAATTCTAAATAATTAAATAAGTTTAACCCATTACATTTAAAAATTATATCAATTTGATCCTTAAACTTCAAAATAGAGGCATTCCACATCTATAAATTTGTAAAACCCAATAAAAAATTCTTTCAATTAACGCATTGTTTTCAAGCCTATTCCTGATACCAATGAGTATATCTTGAAATTTTATTTCCTTTTCTTTTTTTAGTTTTCTTCTAAATATAATATTTTATAACCCTTTGATCGATAAAATTTTGACTAAAGAAAATAGGAAAACCTTAAAAAAGTACTTTAAATTTTTTCTTGTTGTTAGCAGTATGATATTTCCTTCAATGTATATAGAAATAGTCCTCGAAAATGAAAATCAAATTCAAAGTTAAAAAATATGACTTAAAAAAATCCAATTGTTCATTCAAAAATTATATAAGAAAAAATTATGAACGTTTAATTTTTCATAAGAAAAAAAAAGTGAAAGATTAATTGAATTTCCTTTTGTTATATTGATATATTTTTTTAGTTTTATAAATTGATTTAGAGATTATTATGTATTTTTTTTTTTTTTAAATTTTAAATCCACAACAAGAAATATGCATCACTAATAATCTGATTTAGTATCAAACCATTTACTAAATTAATTTTAAAAAAAATACTAGTTAGAGTGAAATTTTATTTTTTTTATGAATATTAAATTATTTATATAATTTTATTATATATTATATTTTAAAAATTTGTATTTTTTTATTTTTAATGTTGTTTATCTAATTTATAAACTTCTTAAAAATAAAATAAAAAATAAAAAAAGTTATGTATCGAATTGAACAACTTCAACCATAAATAAAACAATTAATAGATATGGAATTCCTCTATTTTTATTTATTTATTTAGAATTAGGATCAAATTGATAGAATAAGTAAGTATTGAGGATTAAATGTATTATTATACAAGTTAAGAAAAGGCTTTTAGTTATCAATTTAATGACGAGTGACCTAAACAGGAATAAATTCAAACATTAATGCTTAAATTGAAAAATTTTAAAATTGAATGATCAGAATATAAACATAAATATAATTGAGTAACCATTTGTATAGCTAACCCGGACCAACTGATTTGATACTTCTTTATTTTAATGAAAAAAATAATTTTTTTATGAATTATAAATCAAATTTTGAAATGTTACAGCTGGTTTTATTCTGGTGAACTAATTTTTGACCAGTTTATTACATAATAATTATTGGACCGGACATGCCATCCATTCTTGATTTGCCTTGAATATTATTGCAACTGCTTTTAGTATTTGATCTAATCAGGAGTAGATTTATCATGGGTTGGGTCGACTCTAGGGGTATTTTATCGATTAATCGATCGGTTAATTAATCCGAACTATCATTAATCGAATTAATTGATCATTTTTAAATTCTTAATCGTTAACCGAATCAAAATTTTTTTCAAAATAATTAACCAAACCGAATTTTTTTAGTTAATTTGGTCGGTTAACCGAATTAATTGAAATTTATATATTTTTTAATTTTTGGTTAAAACAAGTATAAAATATTTAAAAAAATAACTAAATTAACCGATTAATTTATACTTCTAAAAAATTTAACTGAACCGACCCTTGACCAAATACTTATATATTATAATATTATTTATTAAGTTCAGTTAATTCGGTTAATCGACCGATTTCGAACCGAATTAACCGTTAACCGAACTTTTAAAAACTATTAACCGACTCCCGACCGAATTAATTCGGTTAACCAAATTCGATCTGTTAACCGAATTAATTTGATTTTACTCGAAATTTATACACCCTTAATAGGCCCGGATTGGATTGATACAAAATTTTAAAATTGATTTTTAGACTCGAACCTAACTTAAAACTCATACTATCCAAACTCGATCCAGATTAAAAATGCTAAAATCCGCTTGGATTTCAAAATTTATATTCTTTTCCTTATCCCAAACTGTGATCTAATCCAGAGGGCGGTAGCTATAAAGAAAGTGAGTAAGTTCCACTAACTGTAGAAAATGAAAAAGAAAAGGGGGGAATGGTGACATGTTTGGGTGGTATCTAGAGGTGCTGATTGGACTAACCAACCTCTTGGGAGACAGGATCAGGTGAAGTATAGAGATAATCCATGGACTAACCAATCTCTTGGGTCCCTATTTCTTTTTGGCATTTATCATTGAATTGTAAGTGAATTTTGAAAAATATCCCCCAATCTTACTGTGGTTAGTAGCATAATCCATGAACTAAACTACATTATTCAGTCATCCAACACCATTTGTCTCCCCTCAAGAGATATTTATGGATTATATTTTCAGCTTTTGTTTCGATTTCTAAATTTATTTTGTGGATATTTTTATTATTTTTATAAGTGTGATAGATAGACGAAAGTGTTTGTCATTGTTAAAATGTGAATGACTCTTTGTTGACTTTTTAATTTATTTATGTTTTGAGAGTTTTTCAGAATAATAGATGATTTCATGAGTCGATTTGGACCCGTGTTGTCTTTAGTTTTATATGTTTTTCTTTGTTTGTTTTTATTGTTTAATAAGTCTTCACTTTTAGAAGTTTTTGTTTGCTCTTGTAGCACTTTTTTGGTTTTGCTTATGCATATAATCTTGCTTTTGCAAGTGTTTTCAGGGATGGTTTTGTTGTTATCATCTCCAGTTTGGTGGATGCTCGATTTTTTTACCTGTTTTTGCTCGCCGCTTTGGACCATCCGGGATTGACTTCCTTATCGTATCAAGTGCTTGCACTCACTCTAGATATGTCGCGTTTGAGTTGTAACAAAACCAATTGTCAATTGTTATGTTGATGAAACTTGTCTTTTCACCACCTATGACAATTTATTGTGTCCCCCAAATTGTATGGTTTCCTTCATTGAATGAATTAATGAATTTAAAAAAAAAAATCAATTTCCATTTCTTTTCCCTTGCCTAAAAGGGAATAAAACTCAATTTTGGTTATCAAATTAGTGGGTAGAAATTTTTTTAACATCAATCAAATTATAAGTTTTTATCATATCTATTTTTTTTTATACAATGCCTAATATCATTCATAACTCTTCCTCAACCCTTAAATAGAAGGATAGTGCGTTTCAACGTACTCGAACTCAAATTTTCTTACATTAACAACAATACTAACACAAATAAAATTAAGACTCAATCAAATTATTGGACAGAATATTTGAGTTTAGGAAACATGGTTAAAACAACTGAGTTATCTTGTGCAATTGGTTGAACTAAGAATAAGGACAAACCATACAAAAAGTAGGAATTCGATTATGGTTCCAATCCGGAAAGTTTGAGATGACTGAAATTAAGAACAAATAATTTGTAGATATAAAAATTATTAATGAATTATAAGTGAAAGAGTCTAAAACCCCTTACTAAAATTTGAGTTTTCTTTAGAAGAAGTGCACTCAATTGAGTGTTTAGGGTGAAAAAAATCAATTACACTGTTCCGTTAACGAAAATTATTATTTGATCGATTTGAGTATTAATGATATTGATACAATTTACATAAAAAAAAAAATACTAAAACATTTACCCTAGAATGAATATAAATTGTTTAGATTCATTTAAACCTAGATAATTATTGTCCAAATTGATTTTGAACATAAATTTCGAATATTGTAAAAAAATTAAATTTACAAAATGTTAATAAATTGGTAATAATTATAAATAATTAATTAAAATTATAAAAAATGATTCAAGTCCTAAAAATTATAATTTTTTTTTCTTTCTATTTTTACACGCTTAATGTTTAAATTTTACTATTTTAAAGAATTTTTAAACTTAAATAACTAAAAAAATGAATTAAATCACGAGTTAATTGTATGTATTAATTAAATTAAATTTAATTACTTTAAATTGTTTCATAAAATTTATAACGTTTATTAATAATATGGTTACGAAATTAAAAACATAATAGGATATGAGTTTAATTTTAAAAACATGATAATTGCATTAGATTGAATTTATATAAATAATATTTTGAAATCATTTTTAAACTATAAACATTACAATAATAGATTGTGCGAGCTTAATTTTAATTGTTAATTAGTGAATTAATTATGTTGCTAATTAAATTTAAATTTTGTGATTATTGAATAATTTACTGTAACATTATTTATGTTTTTAATTATTTATTCCAATATTAATAGTATATTTAATTTGCAACAATAGTGATAAACAATTGGTTTATCATGTAAAACTGTAAGTTGAATTATTGAATAAAAGTAAATTGAAAGGACTTATTATGAAAATATAGTTTGCGAAACACCATTAAAAATTATATAAAAAGAAAAGATAAATGGGCTTATATTGCAATTTTCCCTCCACTTGAACATGATCCAGCAAAGGTTCATGAACATTTCTATTCTCAATCAACTGGGATGATGGTTGGTGATTTTTAATTGGATAGTAATTGATTAGACTAACCCATGTTTGTTTTGGGACACACCTTGGCTCAAATTTTAAGGATATAAAGATGGGTCCATTTTTGCTTATAATAACATTATTGATATTTCCTGATTGATTTTATATGAAAAAGATAAAATTATTTTCAAAACAATATTTATTGTTTTGTAAAAATAAGAAGATTTTAGTAAATTTTTCATTGAACTGGAATTCGATTGAAATGTGACATAAATTCAATAAAAATATAAAATATTAGTATAAATTTATAAAATGAAAACCATATTTTAACATATCTATATATTTATTTGGCATTCGTATTTTTATATTTTATAATATTTAATTTTAAGTAGATCTGTTCATGCGTCTGATCACTTGATCTAGTTCGAAAAGTGAGATGGTTTGAGAAAAATATAGACTCGAAAAATGGTTTTGGGCAAAAAGTACAGCTCGTTTAGAAAATGAGTCGAGCCTCATGTAGGGTTTTTTTGCTTGGGTCCAACCCAATCCGACTAGAATTTGCAAAAAAAAAAATATTGTTTTCTCGTTGTTTTGCTGTCATTTCACTATTATGTTGTTACTATTTTGTTATTATTGTTTGAATATTGAATAACTTTTATTTTTGTTAATTTTGCTACTATTTTAAAGACGTTTGCTTGTTAAGTTACATTTATCTCAATGTTATTTAAATATAATTTTTTTAATTTTTATTTTAAAAAATTAATTTATTTTTAATTTGTTGAGAACTTTCATTTTAACTTTTTTAGTGTATTAGATTTTTTTTAAGAAAATTATATAAAAAACTAATACGAATAAGTAAGACCTAAATTTTAGCATTTTTATTTAAGTGAAATTTGAGTAAAATTTTATATTTAATTTTTAAAAATTCGGTTTATCAAACAAACATAAAATTTTATCAAAACTTAATCCAAATCCGACCCTACCGATGAACAGATGTAAATGAAATTAATACTTGCAAGAAATTGATTGAAGGGAAATTTAGATAAGAGTTGATTAATTGTTAACAGTAAAATGTAACATTCCAAAATTGGATGTGATATAACGCTCTTTCAAAGGTTCACGTGTTTAAGCTCTAAATTGGTCCCATTCCCACGTCCATGGAGGCATCATTCACGTGTCCTACAAAGTTATCTTTTCATTTTTTGTTTCTATTTTTATATTGGTAAAATAACTATTTTGAATAGTGTGAGTAAAATTTAAATCGAAAAATAATTGAATTTTAAGTTAATCGAATCAAGTTATTTGAATCAATTCGATTTAAGTTCGAGTTGAGTTGAATTTTACAATTCGAATAATTAAAATAACATATTGGTGTAAATATTCGTTTGAGCCCTGTCAACTTTAAAAATAATCAAATTGGTCTCTCTTAATAAAAATTACACAAAAAAATCAAAATAATTTTTAAATTTCAAAATATTTATAAAAATTTCAAAATCTATATTTTTAAAAAAATTATAAAAATATAAAAAAAATTAAAATTTTCTAAAACGATAATTTTGGAGACATAATCAATTAGTCAAATTTATCAAAATCAAGTATCTTTTTTTTTTTTTTTTCCTTTGAACAATTTTTCACATATATATGATTTCAAATTTATGTACTCTAAAATGAAATTAGTTATACTGAAACAATATTTTTATTTGACATGTTTAATTTTTTAATTTAACTCGAACAATTTCACTTGATTTGACTCGACTCAACTTGAATTTCATTTTACTCGACTCGATTAGAAAAAAATTCAAATTGAGATAGGATGATAAATAGGACTCGTGAACTCAATTAACTCGAAAATTTTCACTCAATTCGATCGAACACTCACCCCTAATTTTTTGATATCTCAAGGTATCTACTAGAACAAGCCTATTAATTAATCCTCCGCATTCTGTAAGCCATTAAGGGGGTGGATACTGATCACAAGTTTTAAAGCTGCTCGATACTCAAGACGATGATCGAACCCTCGACCAGTAGTTAAAGTAAGAGAGACTGTAACACCCCTATACCCGGTTCACACGTATAAACACGGCATAAGAGTATTACATACAATGTCAGAGAATTAAAAACGAGTATAATAAAATTTTTCTTTCAATTCATATAAATTTTCAAAACAATATTAGTAACCTGTTCATTAGGGACACCTAAGTATACCATTTGTACATGCCATTTTTCTTCAAAGTAAATTACCTAAACTTGAGCTTCAAAAGTGATGTGATGTGATGAGAGGTCCCTTACTCGACTCTAGCTTTTCGTATCTTTTGTACCTACGCGTTAAGCCGGTGAAGGCTTAGTAAGCACTACAAGCATAATAGATGATTATTTATTTATTGCTCAATTTTATCAAACATTTAATTACTCATGCATATAAAATTTCTAACCTTTCTTGCATGTAACACTTAACTTACCATAATTTCACCATAACACACATTCATCCTCATATTCCAACTTACCTCAACGGTAGATTTTACATTTTTATCCCTTTTTCACAACTTAATCATTTCACTTAATTATCAACATATAATTACACATACACAGATAGTACTTCTCTTTTATGTATTTATCATTTCTTTACCTCAATGTAATAATTTGCACATTCTTTCACTTTTCACAATTTAGTCATCATAGCTTTCTTAACCATAACTCACTTAGCTTATTTATCCACTTGGCCCATAGTAGACTTTTATAGAACCCATCAGATAAACGGAACAGAAAGTACCGAAGAACTTAACAGTAAGCACACAAGTGCTGGGGAAACAATAAGCACGCACAGTGCAATCCAGTAAGCACACACAGTGCAATCAATAGGCGCACATAGCGCAAATCAGTAGGCGCACATAGCGCAAATCAGTAGGCACACGAAGTGCGAAACAGTAAGCACATGAAGTGCGAAACAGTAAGCACACACAGTGCTGAACAGTAAGCGCGCTAGCGTTCCTTAATGACATGTCACTATTATCATAATGGTTCTAACTTGTCGACATGAGCATAATCTCTCATATTCATCATTTCTCATAATTTCATATATCACATTTACATTTCTCTTCACATATACATAATCATGTATTTTTCACCTTTATTTACTCAAAGGCTTACACAATATCACCATTTTATCATATAATCAATATTCATAATTAAACACATAATATTTCACATATACATTGTTCATCACATATATATCATCATATATCTCTTTACTCTTATTTTCTCATTAATTTTCAAAACTGTCAACTTGCGTCACAGTCACTAAATTATTTAAATCTTGAGCTACAGGATTCAAAATTATAATCCGCTTAATTTTTCTGAAACTAGACTCAATCATATTTTTACCATAAAATTTCCAGAATTTTTACTTTAGCCAATTTGTACAGTAAATTCTTTCAATTTACCCCTTCGCTGCTGCTTGACAGTTTCGACATTTCTTTACTAAAAATTATCTATCTTTTATTACAAAGATCAAATGATGTTCCTGTCTGTTTATATTGAAAATAGACTCATTAATTAATTAACCATATAAATTTCAGTCTCTAATAATTTTTCTATATTTTTCTATGATTTTTCAAAGTCAGAACAGGGAAACTCGAACCTACTCTGACCTTGTTACACAAAAACTAGTATATCTCGAAATATACAATTCCTTTTAATTCATTCTTCCATATGAAACTGAACTCAATAAGATTTAATTACATATATAATTCGACCCTTAACTCATTAAATACAATTTTTGGTGAATTTTCGAAGTTAGTCCCCTGTTACTGTCCAAACTGTTTTGAAGTGAATTTTTTCCCTTCTCATTTTCCTTTGCACTAAATTTCATTTAATCACACCTAATCACCATATTTTTAACTAAACATATCATTTTACTCATTGTTATCACAATTAATCATATACTTTAAGGAGAATAAATTTTCAATTAAAAAATCTTGTAGTACTTACTACTCTAGTGGAAAGCTTCCTTTCCCTCTTTGATCTTCTCTTTTCCTTTCTCTTCAATTGAGTCATTCTCCTTCTTTTCTTTCTCTTCAATTCCATACAAAACACATATATTCACATTAAAATCATTCTAACATATCATAATCTATGTTTCTAAACCAAAACTAACATGTATTTAAAGAGGAGTTTAGCTTTCTTACCTTAATCACTTGTATTCAACATTAATTCCCATTTTCTTTCTCCTCCAAGACAAGTATGGATGCATTTCTTTTAACAATTGGATAGCTACTACACTTCTCTATCAATTTTATTCACTAATCTTGAAGAAATTTGGAAGAAACTAGCTTAATTGATTTGTATTTGATGAAAAAGGACTAATTTGTAAGAAAAGTAAAAATTGAAATGGTGGAAAAATGGTGGCCAACGTGAAGCACCATAGCTGATGGCTTTTATAGCCTTTTCATCATTTCTTTTCTTCATTTCTCTAGACTTTTCTATCAATTTCTCTTTATAAAAATATCTTTCTTTAATAATGGAAAAATTGCACTTTTAGTCCTTGGGCCTTCCAACTTTACACTTTGGCCCAAAACATTGCCTCCAAAAATATCTTCCACAAAATTACTCTTTTGCCCCACCTTAATCAATCTAATTCCCATAATGACTCATAATTCAATTTGGATAAATTACTATTTAGTCCTTCTTCCTTTCTCACACTTACTAATTAATCCTTAATTTTCTAACTATTTTCTTATTTTAGCTATATAATCTAATTCTCAATTCTACTCTATTATTATTCCAAATCCGATTCAAGAACGCGGATGTTACAGAGACCCTTGTCATATCACATAACTCTTGAGGTTTAACATTCACCCTTAATTCTGAATGCATGAAAATTTTAAAATTTGAAACATTTCGTATATTTAATTTTGTTTTAATAATTTCATTACAAGTTCTGATCATATTCCTCTTTTTGACACAATGATTAGAACTTACATGTGATGAGATTTGAACCATACCATTTGCATTGGTAAAACCTTAATTTTACCGCTCAATCAAAACTTTATTTTAATTTTATTTTTTATACTTTATTACCTCTATTAATTGTATATATTAATAAAGTTGATGATTAAGTTGGTTTCACATGTTAACTCGACACCAACTAAAGATTGATAACTACAACAGAACAAACAATTGTAGTACATTTGGTATTCTTAATTTGATGTTGTGTGTTTAATTTTGTTTTATTTACAATTTAATTTATTTTTTTATTTTAATATTATACATATTTCATGTGTTATTATTAATTAATTTTTTTAGGGGTCAAAATTAAATTGTAATTTTTTATGAGAGTAAACATGCAATTTCACCATTTTAATAACTTATACTTTTATAATTTTTAAAGGATTAAATCAATTTTTTATCATTTTTATGGAGTCAAAATATTATTTTATCTTTATTAATTTAAAATTTTAAAAATTTTAAAAAATCTATATAAAAATTTTCAATTTTTGGAAGCTCGGACACCAATGTATTAATTGATTTTTTTTTTAAATAGTAGTCATATATCCATTGCATAGGTGAAAAATAAAAATAATATAAAAATAGCTAATGGTTATTTTTTAAAAATTAATACTCATTTTGAAAAGGTATAACAAAAGTATATCATATATAAAATATATAAAATAACATTCAACAATGCATAAATTTTTTGTCGATTGAGTTTTAGCTCGATTGGAATGAATATTATTGTCAATACAAGAAGACGTGAGTTCGAGTGCGCTGAAACACATTATCCTCTTATTCATGGATTGGAGAGAGATTATAAGTAATTTTAAGCATTGTGTCAAAAAGAGTAAATATGATCAAAATCTTTAAATATTTAATTAATAAGTGTAATTACATCATAATTCACCATTTTCCTAAATAATTTTATCTAATCACTCTAGCACTCTATGTTTATTTCCTATTCTCTCTATAACATTAAATATATACTCTTGTCATCATTGATTGAGCCTCGGACAAGTATAAACAATTAATAATGAACACTTATGTACTTTAAATTAAAATAAGTATAAATAGTTTATAATAAATTTTAGTAATTTTAAAAAATAAATTATATTTTTTTTTGAATTTTTAAATTTTTTAAAAATTAAATATTAACGTGGCATCCACAAGATAATTCATGCATATGCCACATCAATAAAGTTAAAAAATATTAATTTTTTTAATTATTTTGAAATGATTTAACAAAAAAAATGCAAATTTAAGGATTAAAAAAAGCGAAAAATTAAATAAAAGATTAAAATGATTTTTCTATAAAAATGGAGGGTCGAAAAGGTCATTATGCCAAATATAATGACAAACTTATAGGACACGTGACTAACGTGGGAGTGGGACCAATTTAAAGCTTGGACACGTGAACCTTTTGAAATTGAGCGTTACATCTATCAATTTTGCTTCAAAATTTTCTTTCAATCAATTCTTTGTGATATTAATGTCATCTTATCTCACATCCCTTATGACAATGAATACTAAATAAATTATATTAAATTATATAAAAATATGTATGTGTTATCAGTGGCAGAGTTAGAATTTTTTTTTGAAGGGTCGGAATTAAATTAAATATTTTTACGATAGTAAAAATATAATTTCATAATTTTAATAGTCTATATCTTTATTATTTTTAAAGCGTTAAATTAAATTTTTATCATTTTTAAGAGGTCAAAGTGTAATTTTATCATTACTAATTTAAAATTTTATAAATTATAAAGGGTCTAAATTAAAAATTTACCATTTTAAGGGGGCTATAATATTTATACAAAGGGAAAAATTGCAAAAATCTTAAATCTTGAGGGAGCTTACTTATATTTTTTGAGGGTCATAATGTAAATTTACAAAGGATTAAATTGAAAAAAATAAACTTGAGGGAGGGGGGGGTGGCCCCCCTGGGCCTTAAGGTGGCTCCGCCCCTGTGTGTTATAAATGTATAAGGCCTATTATTCTACTTACAAGACACTACATGTGGTAGGATATGAAATAATTCGTAAACGACTCCTTGTTGGGAATCGTCTATGACATTCCACAAAAACCCTTCACGTATCTTATCTTATTCAGTTTAGAGGCGATCCATTGCATACTCTCACGAGGATTACTAACGGACCACTCGATGTGCACCCATCGTGGGGACCATTAAGACGTAATAACATCATACTACATCAGAGAGGAGAATGTTAGAGCATTACCATATAGTACACCACCATATGACGATAATTGACTTGTAAAGGCCGTGCCATCTGGTTGACCACATGATATGCTTACCCCACATATTGTTAACTACGTGGCATTACAGGACAATAGGTAATCCCTATATATACCCTAGAGCATGAGAAACTAAGGATCTTTCTTCCCTAAAAAAAGCAAAGTATCAACCTTGCTTCTTCCTCCTTCTCTTTTTCCTCCTTTTCGAACCCCATAACTCCGACTCTCCGCCTGTCATAGGTGAATCAACACTCTTCTCTCCACCAGCTTCTCCTTTTTGTTGAATACTAGTATCAACAATTAGTGTAGTGAGCGTAAACCAAACCACCATGACTCTCTTTCACTATTATCCTTGGAAACATAATCAACCAAAACCTAGAAGTCCCTTCAACCTGAACATAGTCCTAACAACCTACACAAGCTGCTTAATAGTTGATAATCAACCCAGATGACCTGCACTCACTCAACATCACTCTCAGCCTCCACCAAGAATTTCCTCCACAGTTCCAAGTGATACTCACACTTACCCACAATATTACGAATTTCTACCACCACTATTGTGGTATGCTCAACCTCCTCCAAGCAACACCAATGTCCCACCAACTAAGAAAACCTCCCAAAACCCCAACTCCAACTTCCAACAGTTCACTTAGATGCAACAAAAAATAAATGCCATAAACGAGTAAATAATTGAAGAAAGAGTTGGTAGAGACCTTGTTAGTGTTGGATCTAGTATCTTAAGTGTAATATTTTCGTCTATATGTACTTGTAATTTTTTCGAATAAATTGATTAATAAAACAGTTTATGGATTACATTAATATATTTTATATAATTTCCTCATGTGATTTTTGCATATAATCGATTTATCTTTATTAGGAAATATTCTAGATAAACATAGGAATTTTAGAAACTTATTTATTCATTTAAACTTTTCTTATATTGCTCGCTTGGGGAATAAAGGAGCAGATAGTTTGAGCCGAATTGGATTAAGTATGGCAGATGAGGAAATTTTCAATTTTGATTACCCTCATTCGATCCATTCGTTGATTGTTGATGATATTGCTATTTTTTAATAAAACTTCAAGGGTTGAAGCTCATTTACTTTCAAAAAATAATATTAATAATGTTAACAGTTGAACATAAATTTTGAAATTTAAAACATAGATATACTAAATTTTTAGAAATAAAAGCGCATGGACTAAGTTTCGAATTTATGAAAAGTATAGAGACTTATGACATATTTTAACCATTATTTTTATATGAGAATTGATGAAATTAATAATATAGTGACAATTTTAATAAATTTAAAGAGTGAATATAAAATCAACTATTGAGTTATATTGTCGACAACCTCTTAATCTAATCGCAAAAGCATTATGACTTAGATATGAAAGCTTGGGTTCAGTATTAAATAGCCCCATTCTCCCACCCCTAATTTAAAAAAAAAAAAGTAAATTATTGAGCTATTTGATCTTAATTCCTTCCTTCTTCGTCATATATTTTCTTTTATTCATTTATGCATTAAAAATTAAGGATGAACAGACTATGAATCAAATCTGAAATTTTCTCAATCAACTGATGGAAGAATTTAAATTATGAATATTGTCGATACAAAAGCAATTTGGCACTAAAAAAAGTTAAAATTCTTCTATTCATTTTTGTACATTACAAAAATTGTGAATTTAATCCATGTATATTAATTTAGTCATTTTTAATTATTATATTTTTTGAATTTTAAAATTCCAGTTTACATCAATTGATAACTGTTAAATTCATTAAGTTGGGTTATGTTATTTTTAAAATCTGATGTGGCAAACATATTATTATATGTGTCAGTTTATTATTTTCACATATTACTCACTAAAAATCATGTTAATGGATCAACGACTATCATTTGTTTCAAGGCTGAAATTTCAAAATTTGAAATATATAGAGACTTAAAATGATCCAGTTAAAGAATATGGATTAAATCTACAATTGTACGCATAGAATAGGAGTAGTAATTGAATTTAACCAAATAGATTTAACTACTACTTTTTGGTTTAAAATTAAAATTTCAAAAATCAAAAAATACATAAACTAAAATTAATTAAAGTAAAGTACAACGACTAAAACCAAAATTTAACCTAAAAAATTGTAAATGTGAAGATTATGGAACACAAATTTCATAACTCACTACAAATGAGAGTTTAAACCCTAAATTATGAATATATAGAAAATCTTGGAGTTTATTATATTTTTATCATTTTAGGGTAAGAGTGTTTAATTAACTCGGATAATAAGATTATCAAAAGTAAAATCATTTAGCCTTGCATAAATAATAATTAGTATTGCGTGTCGAGTTTTATGGTTTTAAATGATTAATTGTAAGATTTTGAATTATATTTTATATATATATTATTTTTATATTTACTTTTTATAATTTTGATATATATAGGTAACTTTATTTTCTTTTTGTTTAAATGAGAAAGTTTATCAAAATTTTAAAAAGTAAATATAAAAATAATGTCATTTTGTCTAAAATAGACCTGTTTATGAGCCGGTCTATTCGTCCAGGCTCGAAGGTCCGCTTGAAATTCGGGAGAATTTGAGCAAAAAAATTAGGTCAATTTAAAATATGAATCAAACTCGGGCTTAAACATTCAAGGTTCGAGTTCAATCCGACCAGACCCTCTTTATGTTTATAATATTTTATATTATGTTTTTTTTATATATTATGTAATTTAAAACACATTAAAAAATAAATATATATTAAATATATAATACTACTCTAATGTAAACATTAAAAAAATTAAGATAACTATATAAAAATTTTCAATAAATAAAAAATTATATAAAATTATTAAATATTAAAATAAAATAATATAAATATTTTTTAAAAAATTTAAAAATAATATGAGCGGGCCTAAAATGAATTTGGATTAATTTTTATAAAAATGGACAGATTTGAACAAAATTTTAAGTCTAAATTTCAAGTCAAACCGAACTTGAACAAGTATAAAATAAATTAATATTATGTTTAAACTCGATCTGAATCCGACTCATGAATACCTTTACTAAAAACCCTATTTTTTTTACAACGAATTGAAACCAAATTTAAAAACAAGTTATTTAGCAGAATTTTTTTTTTTTTGGATATAAGTAGTGTTAACATTTGTCAAATCATACTTTTTCATAATTCAATTTCCAACAGGAGGAAATTGGTATTGTTTGTTGGCCAAACAAATTTAAATTTGTATATATATAATAAATAAAATAAATATCTAATTAGAACTAGTGTGTTAATTTGATGGTTAATAAATTTATCGTCTCAAATATGATTTAGATTCGAATCGCATTAATCGTATTATTATTCAGGCTTTGCCCTTCTTAAAGAATTATCTTTCAATAAAATAAAAAAATTGATATCCCCAATTCATTATAAATTCTGTCAACAAAACTTGATTTTAACATAAAAAATAACAGCAGGAAAAAAAGAAAATTAACCTAAAAAAAAAAAAGAACCCTTCCTTTTGATGTGTATTAATTCTAATATATATGTATATATAAACATTCTTCTAATATAAGCACTAACTTATTAGGGTTGCTCAAGTGTCGCCACAGTCATGCCAGCAAACAAGCATGGTGATACACCGGCGGAGAATGTAGAACTTTGCTCTTTGCTCCTCCACCAATCGGGTACACCGCTGTCCGAACTGGGTGCACCGACGTCCGAATGCCTTACATGGATCCGCCACATGCCGGTAGCAGAAGCTGCTGTTAATCTCAGCTTGCTTCATTTTCCCTACTCTCACTTTGTTTTGTGGACAAGAAGGAAGGAACTCTTCTTATATAATTTGATGGTGAATTAATTGGACGGGTAAAAGACGATAATACCCTTGTTAATCACGGTGTTTATATCAATGTAGTAGGATAAAAGGGTGATTTGATTTGACCCGGTCAGGTGGTCTGGCATCCATTTAGAATCAAAATGGGTTAATATAATTCATAAATTTTGGTCTATGAATAAATTTATTAGAATTAAAGGATAAACCTAAGGTTTTGGGAAGAGTTCCACTTTGATCCTTTTTGGGGTTTGCCATTGTTTGACTGATGACTCAATTTCGCTTTCTTTTTGTATTTTTTTCGATTTATGTTTGGGACTTGTAATTGTCTCTTTCAATAATATCGTCTTCAAGGTTTGAATTTATGTTTCTTTTTGAGAATACAATGTGTTTTATCATTACATCAACACTTGATGGTGTTTTTATGTTATAATTAATAATTTATGGTTACGATTATATGAGATTATGGGTTGGATTATCCATCCAAAACTGAAAATTAGTTCGAAAAGCGAGAGGATTTGGGTAAAAATATAAGTTTCAAAAATGAGTCTCGACAAAAATAAAACTTGTTTTTTAAATGAGCTAGGCTTTGGGTAGATTTTTTTGGCACAGCTCGACTCGAATCAATTGTTTTCAATTTGTTACTATTTATTGTTATTGTTTAAATATTGTATAATTATTATTTTATTGTTAATTTTACTACTATTTTAGAGACATTTGCTTGTTAAATTGCAACTATCTTAATGTTATTTAAGTAAAGAGTTTGTATTTTCAATTTGTTAAGAGTCATTTATTTGAATGTTTTTAGTGTATTTTATGTATTATATTTTTTAAATTTGTTTTATAAAAAAATATATCTAATAATACGGTGGGTCAAGCTCAAGTTTAATATTTTTAATTTGGGTTAAGTTTAGATAGAATTTTAGATTCACTGATCGGGTCGAGCCAAACTCAAACCTAAGAAACAGACCTAAAATTTTGCATCGGCCCATTGAAACATTAAAATAAATAGTTTCCAATAAATTAAAAATAAATTTAAAAATAATTTTTATACTTAAATAGCACTAACATAGATGTAGCTTAACAAGCAAATGCTTCTAAAATAATAACAAAATTAATAATAAAATAAGAATTATACAATATCCAAACAATAACAACAAAATAATAGCAACATAATAGTGAAATGACAACAAAATAATGAGAAAACAACTTTTTTTTTTTTTTTTTACAAATTTAGGCAGAGTCCGCATAAAAAAAACATTACTCGAGGCCTGATCCATTTTCTAAACGAGATTTTTTTTTCCAGATCTCCTCCTATTATTTGGGCGAACCTTCAGGTCGTGCCACGATTCTAAGCATGACTCGAGTCTTTTTCTTTTTTAAATATGTAGTCATTCAAGTTCCAACTGCAAAAATTGTTTGATTGTATAGATGTATGATCTAACTAGAGCAACACTGACAAATTGAATAGAATTTAGAAACCTTAACTCCCCTTTTAGTCTCTTTAATTTTTTTAAAGATTGTGGACATAGGATCACCATCAACAGGTTCTTTCCAAGATTGTTCAACAGTCTTCTTAAAATCAGGATGGATAAGAGGGCAATGGTCAGAAACTCCTGGAGCTTAAGGAAAATAGCTCAACCAGACATCATTCGCCAAGACTCTGTCCAGTTTTCTGGCAACAAAAGAATCCTTCTGATGATTTGACCAGCTATATTGTGGACCATTGAACACATGATCAGTGAAGCAGTCTTAAGGATGGGCAATTACCAACACCTTCCTTGACATCTTTGAAATGCTCCAAAAGTCTTTTTCTTTCACCCCTGGAGCAAAAAACATATCTTGGCCGTTTAGATTAACACAGCTACACAAACACTGACCAGTAGAAGAAACTTTGATAATCTGTATACCTTATCTCCACAAAACCCAAATTCCCCATTTACAGCTTCCATTGGTAGGTAGAAAATACCATACTCCAACTCTTACTCCTACTGCTTTCTTAGTTTTCATGGCCTGCATCAAAGTAACTATTCCCATAGAAGCAGCTCTTGGTTTTCTTGGAGAGCATTCACCATATTTGGCTCAGAAGTCACACTAGTTGAGGGCAATCCAACATCCTCCATAGAGCTTAGCACCTCAAAACGATTACTAGAACCAGTAAGAACGTTTTTCCCTTTTTTGGAACTTACTTTCCTAGTTGAATTAAGTGAATTAGAGCTAGTAGCAATAGTTTTTAACTGAGACTTCATCATATCCCCCTCATTAGTTATAGTAACAATAACAATATTTCGGAGGCATCCAGGAAACTTCAACTGTAACCGAAGCTATGGAGCCATCCTTAATAACCACATTAATAAAACGAGGTAACACTTGATCCACTGATAACTCCACACACACCTTAGTATAAGGTAGGCATTGCTTAGAAGCAGTAATTCCGTCCATATACAGAGTATTTCCTAGAGCACTAGCAATATAGCTCAAGCCACCACTTGTGAACAATTCAAGAGGAACATGCTGTAAAAATTGAGCTTGTAAGGGGTAAGAGGACTTTATAATCAAGGTGTGCACTAAACATTCATCATTGCCTGTTCTATTAGCCTTAGGATTCCCAGATGATGTTGTAAAATGGATCAATGTTTGAGTTACTATTTCCAGGTTCTCCATATCTTTAAATGGTGGATTGGTGGGCTACTTCAAAGGGGAAAAAGGCATAAGGCAGGGAGATCCCTTTCTCCCTACCTTATTGTCTTTGTTATGAAAGTTTTCTCCAAACTTTTGGATATAGCTGCTGCGTATCATCCAAAATGCAATAGGATTAAATTGACTCATCTATTGATTTTTGGTAAAGGCTCTCTTGACTCAGTACTTAAGTATTTTTATGAACTTTCTGGCCAAAAGTGAGAATTTTTCTACTAGGATGTTGGAAGATGAGCTGAAGGAAATTAGTGGAATTATTGGGTTTAAGATTGGGAAACTCCTCGTTCATTACTCAAGAGTTCCCCTAATGACAAGGAGGTTGAATGAAGGATGTGTAAGTATTTTAATGAAAGAAAACTCAACGGATGAAGGAAATTGAACACTCTTTATTCAACAATTATTCAGAATTTATACAAAATAAAATTAACAACCCACTAACTTTCTCCTAAACTTAAGTAACACACAAATAACTAATTCCTAAAAACAGGAATAAACTTTGACACAATCAACTTAAAAAAAAACACTCGTCGACATGTTTCAGTCGTGAAGCATTTTCTTAACACTCCTCTTTGCTTTAGGAGCTTCAAATACCAAGTCTTAACCTCAGAAACTCGAACTTGCAAGCAAGCAATGGTTTGGTCAAAATGTCTGCAACTTGAATTTCTGTTTTGCAATAGACAAGAATCACATCTCCATGTTTTTGTACTTCGCTTAGGAAGAATAACTTGATGTTAAAATGTTTAGTCTTTCCATGAAACACAGGATTATAAGAGATAGCAATAGCAGCTTGGTTGTCAACAAGAATCTTTGTGCTTTCCTTCTTCTTTAGATCAAGATCAAGTAAGATTTTCCTCAGCCATAAAGCTTGTTTAACAGTCTGTTGCAGCAATAAACTTTGCTTCGACAGTGGATTGGGCTACAGTTTCTTGCTTCTTCGAGTTCCATGAGAAAACACCAGAGTCAAGAGTAAAACAGTAGCCTGAAGTGCTCCTCATATCATCAATGGAACCTCCCTAGTCACTGTCAGAAAAACCAACCAACTTGAACTCCTTGCTCCTTATGAACTTAACACTAAAATCACTTGTGCCTTTGACATATCGAATCACTCTTTTGGCAGCCTTGAGATGTAATTCACTTGCACAATGCATGAATCGAGACAAAATACTTACAACATTCAAAATATCAGGCCTTGTTGTTGTGAGATACATCAAGCAACCAATCAAACTCCTAAAATATCCTTCATCAACTTTGTCAGCACCGTCTTCTTTGCGTAGCCTCTTTCTGATTCATTGGAGTGCTTGTTGCCTTGCACTCCTCCATCTGAAACTTCTTCAGTATTTCCTTTGCATACTTTTTCTGGCAGATGAACTTCACCTTGCCCTTGCTTGATCTCCATGCCAAGGAAGTAGGACATGAACCCTAGATCTATCATTTCAAACACCTTCATCATCTCCTATTTGAAATTTTGAATATGATCTGTATTGTTTCCTGTAACCAGTAGGTCATCAACATATAGTGAAACAATAAGAATGTCAGTATAATTGTGCTTGACATGCAAGGTTATTTTTTATAGACTTTTCACAAATCCCAAGTTCAACAAATGTTCATCAATTTTGCTATACCAAGCTCTTGAAGCTTGTTTTAGACCATAAAGGACCTTCTTGAGAAGATAGACTTTATCTTCTTCACCTTCCTTCCCAAATCCTTGGGGTTGCTCAGCATAAATTTCTTCCTGTAAGACACCATTTAAAAAAGATGATTTGACATCCAACTGGAACACTTTCCAACCCTTTTGTGCAGCTAGTGCAAGCAATAACATGATTCTGTCCAATCTAGCAACATGAGCAAAAGTGTCAGAGTAATCAACACCAAAGATTTACGCATACCCTTTAACCACAAACCTGGCTTTATGCTTGTTGATTGAGCCATCAGCGTTAAGCTTGGTTCTAAACACCCACTTAACTCCAATTACCTTTCTGCCTTGAGGTCTGTCCACAAGGATCCAAGTCCTGTTCTTCTCTATCATTGACAGCTCCTCCTCCACTGCATCTATCCACCTTTGATCTTTTTTTACTTCTGCATAGTCGGCAGGTTCACACACAAAAACATTGCACCTTTCATAAACATCTGAAAGCAACCTTGTTCTTCTCATGGAAGCATCATCCACTGTTTCATTCTACCAATCATCTTCTTTTTCGATGCTTGAATCAGAAAACTTGAGTTTCAGCTCTGTCATGGTCTGACCCTTCTTCTCTGCATCATCCCAGCTCCACTCTTCATCCTCCATGAAGTGAACATCCCTACTATCAACAATATTTCCAGATTGTGGCTGGAACATTTTATAGGCCTTGCTGACAGTACTATAGCCGATAAAGATACCTGGTGAGGCTCTCCTATCAAGCTTGTCACGCTTGCTCTATGGAACATGAGTGAAACACAAGCAACCAAATACTTTAAGGAATTTCAGAGATGGTTTGTAACCATACCATGCCTCAAATGGTATTTGTTCTTTCACCGCCTTTTTTGGAAGCCTATTTTGAAGAAACACAGCTGTATTTGCTGCCTCTACCCAAAACTTCTTTGGTAAATCCTTCTCATGCAGTATACATCTTGACATCTTCATGATGTATCTATTTCTCCATTCACTAACTCCATTTTGTTGAGGTGTGTAAGGGGCTGTAAGCTGATGCTTTACGCCTGAATCTTCACAAAACTTATTAAATTCTACCGAAGTGTACTCCTTCCCATTGTCAGACCCTACACTCTGAATTTTGCAGCCACTTTCATTCTCAACTATTGTTTTGAACTTCCAAAAAACTTGAGCTACTTCTGATTTAAACGTTAAGGAAAAAATCCAGCATATTCTAGTAAAGTCAACAATAAAGGCAATATAATAGCGACTACCTTTTAAAGAAGGTGTTCTTTGAGGGCCTGCAACATCCGTGTGGATGAGCTGCAACTTGTAAGTGGCTCTCCAGGTTTACTTCGGAAATGGTCCTATTTTGCTTTCCAAACTGACATGCTTTGTAGCTTGAGATTGCATCACTAAGCTTGGGAACATCAAGTGACAACTCCTTTTCTCTTAGTTGCAGTAGCCCTTGATGATGATAGTCTCCGACTCTCTTGTGCCAAATCTGTGTGATATCTTCTTTGAGAGGAAAAGCAGATTACTCCTCCTCTAAAGGATTGGTAAAAAACTCTTTCCTTTCATTTTTACTGTGAAGATATCTTGATAATCAAGCAATATTCATCTTCAAAAGTAACTTTAAAGCCTTTTTCAATAAGTTGACTTACACTCAACAGATTTTGGTCAATGTCAGGAACAAAGAGAACATCTTGTATATGTTTTGTACCTGTATATAGGGGTGAGTATTCGATCAAGTCGAGTCGAATCGAGTCAAAAAATTTGAGTTAGTCAAGTTGACGAATCCTATTTTTGCAATTGAATTCAATTTGAAATCTTTTCGAATCGAGTCAAAAAATTTCGAAGCGAATCGAATAAAGTTAACGAATCCTATTATTTATACTCAATGTTGCATTTATATGGACCGATTATTTAACTAGTAAACGAAGTAAAAGATTATTTAACTACATAAACAATATAATGGTTTTGCCTTTTAACTTAATGGGTAAACATTTATCAAAATGACATAATTTTACCTTTTAACTTAATGGTTTTGACTTTTAACTTTAGAAAGGATAAACATTTATCAAAACGACGTAGTTTTATCTTTTTTATTTGGATTTTCGGATAACTCAAATTATGTAATTTGTATCCGAGTTAAATTGAAAAACTTAATTTTTTATTCGAGTTGATTCGAATAACTCAATTAACTCAAATAACTCGAACTATTTAATTTAAAATTTGAATTTTTTATCAAGTTTTTCGAATCGAATCGGATTTTGCTCACCCCTACCGGTATAGCTTGCAATCGTAACAGTCTCATTTCCTTTTGACAGAGATGTAATCCCTATTGCCAATTTTGACTTTGGTGATGTTAGTTGGCTTCAAATCTCTAAACAACTCCTTGTCATGAGTCATATGGTTGGTGCAACCATTGTCAATCAGCCAGCTTTCATTTGATTCACTGCCCATGAAGCATGTAGCCACAAATAGTTGATCCTCGTCCACTTGATTAGCAATCTTAGCCTCTTCACCTTGTTTTTGATTCTTGTTCCTGTAAATTACAACTTCATGCCTTATAGGTTACATTTGGTGTACTTGGCATCTGGTCTTCTCCAGCATTTGTAAGGAGGATGACCCTTTCTATTGCAATGTTGACGTGGAAGGTAGGATCCCTTCTTGACTCCTGCTTTGTTGTTGGCTGAAGATTCTCCAGTAGAATTTTGATTCTTCTTGAAAAACTTCTTCTTGTTATTCCTCGCATTCTCATGATGCTTAGCTGGCAAAGCTCCTTCAACAGCACCTTCTTGCCTCATGGCTCTTCTTTGCTCATATGCTTGCAAAGCATTGAGAATCTCTGCAAGAGTGATTTAAGTCAGATCCTTGGTATTTTCCAAGGTTGAAATAGATGCCTCAAATTTTTTAGGTACTGCTACAAGAAATTTTCAACAATTCTTGAGTCTTTAAACTCAGAACCAAGTAATCTGATTCAGTTTGCAATGTCCAATAACCTATCAGAATACTTTTTAATTGATTATGTTTCCTTCATCTTCTGTAACTTAAATTCTCGAATCAAGTTTAGCACACATATTCCTTTGATTCTTTCATCTCCTTCATACTCTGACTTGAGATAATTCCATATCTCATATGCTAACTTCAGAGCATAATCCGAGTGAAGATAGTAGATGAGACTACAACGAACAAACAAGCCTTGGCCTTGGATTTCTTTGTCTTCTTCTCCATCTACAATTTGATCTGTGCCATGGTAGGATTGTTTGGGAGAGGAGGAATTTCATAATCCTCTTCCACTACTTCCCAAATATCCAAAGCTTCCATATACGCCTCCATACGAACTACCCAAACCTGGTAGTTGTCTCCATCAAACGCCGGTGGAGAAATTAAAGAGAAACTAGAACTTGCTTCGACGTCCATGACATAACAACCTCGCACACACTCACAGATCCCTTAAGAATACAGCTTTGTTTCCAATTGTAAGTATTTTAATGAAAGAAAACTCAATGGATGAAGGAAATTGAACACTCTTTATTCAACAATCATTCATAATTTATATAAAATAAAATCAACAACCCACTAACTTTCTCCTAAACTTAAGCAACACACAAATAACTAATTCCTAAAAACAGGAACAAACTTTAACACAATCAACTTAAAAAAAAAAACACACGTGGACATGTTTCAGTCTTGAAGCATTTTCTTAACAGGATGTTAGCTGGAATGTGGGGTTTAGGAATGAAGGACTTGGAGAACTGGAATAAGGCATGCATGATTCAACATATCAGATCTATTCTTGTTGGTGAGGGATATATCCTGAAGAATTATTCTTTTTAGCAGGTTGAGGTTGAAAGAAATTATTGAAGTTGAGGGAGGTTGCTTCTCAAGTTCTTCATAATATAGAAGAAACTACTAAGGTATCTATGTCCAAAATATGGAAAGAAATCAGATCAAGGAAGGAGAGGGTTGCTTGTAAAAAAACTCCTTTGGTTTCCTTTACATATTCCAAAGTTTTCTTTTGTTGCATAGATGGCTTTCCTTAATAGGCTTCCTACAAAAGTCAGACTCATTTCATTGGTTTTTTAATTACAAAAGGGTAATGTTCTAACAGCAATATGACTAGCGCGACTCAAACCCAGATCACACTTGAGGGGATGAACACCCTATCCATCAAGCCAACACAGAGGTTCCATTTCATGGGGGTTTTGATATTGAAGGATGTTGCTGTTAAAATTAACGTCGATAATGAAAGTAGAACAATCACAAAACAATAAGAAAAGGAAAAATAAGAACACGCATATTTACGTCACATAACTCTAATAATAATAGGATTTGAGTCACATAACTCTAACAATTGCAATATTTATCATGATGAGATGGCAACTCGAAATCATCTATTTTTTGAATGGGAGTTCTCTAAATAGATTTGGGAAGATGTACTAGAACTATGTCTTATTCATAGAATTGCCATGTCTTGGATTCAAGAACTTCATTGGGTTGTTACAAGATTAAAAGGAAAGTCGTTGCCTATATTGATTTTGAAGATTGATTGTAGACTTATACATGGGTTGGGTTATATGTTCAAGCTTAAAGGTCCATCTGAATTTCGGGAAGGTTTGGGTAAAAAAATTAGATCCGTTTAAAATATGAGTCGGGCTCGAGCTTGAACATTCAAAGTTTGAGCTCGACTTGACCCGATCAATTTTTAAGTTTATAATACTTTATATTTTTTTATTTTTATATATTATGAAATTTAGGACACATTAAATAAACAAACCTATTCTAAATTATTAATACTTCTCTAATGAAACCATTAAAATAATGTTAAGATAATTATATAAAAAATTTCAATAAATAAAAAATGTATAAAATTATTAAATATTAAAATAAAATAAAATAAATATTTTTTAAAAAAATAAAAAATAATATGGATGGACCTAAAATGAACTTGGGTTAATCTTTTGAAAATATAAGCGAGTCTGGGCCAAGTTTTATGCCCATATTTCGGGTTGGACCGAACTTGAACAAATATAAAATATGTTAATATCCTGTTTAGACTTTACCTGAACCTGATCTGACCGACCATGAGCACCTCTAATTGCTTGGGGAGCATTTATCTATTTGATTTGGAAAGGCATAGTGACAAAAATAGCTCCAAATGTTTGGGTGTTGGGTCATTTTAACTCTTACACCACGTTTGGTTTGCTGTAATGGAATAGAGCTGTAATGGAATAGGACTGTAATTAGAAATTCAGTTGGTTTGTTGAATGGAATGGAATAGAGCTGTAATAGTATTTTTGTGTTTGGTTGAATGGAATGGTGTTGTAATAGCATAAGAAAAAAGTCTTAAATGACTAAAGTATCCTTAACAAAATTTTTGTAAGTAGATGATTATTGTTATTAAATTTTTATAAGATTATTAAGACAATTAAATTTAATAAAAATAATAAATAATTTAATTATATTTTACCATAATTATTATTAAATATAATTTAATGAAATAATATATAATTTAATAACATTTTTAATATAGTTATTATTAAAATATAAATTAGTAAAAATCATAATGGAGGATGGGGAGAATGGGGAAATGTAATGGAGAACTTCAAAAGGGGAATATGATAGCTCTATTTAATGGAGGAATTGTAGGTGTTTGTTGAGAAAGAGGTCCACCAATTCTTTCCATATTGAAGCAAGTGGACACAATATAAAATTCCAAGGAAAAAGTTGGTATTCTAGCTTAATGAAAGAGAATTGAAAGAAAGATAAATTTGAGTGCCCTTTCCTCGTTCATTTGTACCATATTTTGGTTTGTGCATCCCGCTTGTTTGATGGACTTAATGATTGGGTACAACTTGAAGAATCAACAACTTTATAAGAGGAAAACTTGGGAAGATATTAATGGCATCTCATGGATCTTGGTAAGGAGAATAATTTGGTTCCATATTCGCTTTAACTTTCTCAAAACTCACCAATCATCATTTTGATTCATGTATAAGCAGAAAGATGGCTAACCATTTGTATAGAACCACAGCCGCTTGACAATAAGAATTGAGTATACATGCTGGAATTTGATTCTCAAACCTGTTGATTACCATCTTTTAAGCATGACTCTTGCAGTTCATGAACCAACTAGACTCGACCCGAGGTTCATTCCCTTTATATCCGTATAAGTTCGAGGTTAGAAGGGAGAATGGAAGTGGCAAGATGAAGTAGAAGAAACAATATTCAATCAGGTAAGCAAAAGAAAAGAGTGAACTCCAAAACCACAAATCTAATATTAATTCATTAAAACATACTAGATCAGATTACATCACAAGAAACAATAGGAAGCAATTTCTCCATGTTTCAGTTAACAGATCAAACATATCTAAATCCAAAGTAACTGAAGGAAAGTGTGAGAACACATAAAGGGCCATCAATATACAAATTCAAAAGACAATCCATGAGAGAAAAAAAAAGGAAAAGAAAAGAAAAAGCACAAATTTTAGATGATTATAGGAAAGATCCCTAGTTCTGTTAGTTCAGGCTACAAACCAAAAGGAGCTATTTTCTCAAGGTGAGAAAGAGATGATAGACATGGTGAGAGACTAACAGATTTATGTGGCTAAACAGGCAATGTATCCACCCCGGCATCCATAACTGTTCATCGCGTGATCACAATATTGAGCAGGCCTTTTGTGACTTTCTCTTCTTTTTCTTCTTCAGCTTTGGTGGCTGGAGAACCACTTTGATGGCCGCATCGAAGACTGCTTTCACGTTCTGTATTTCAAGAAGTAATTAACATACTTCCAAGTCTTGCAAACAAAACGCAATGGTAGATCAGTCGAATATGTACGTACCTGCTGTGTCTTTGAACTACATTCAATATAAATAGGGGCTCCAATCAGCTTTCTTAATTCCTCCCCCTTTCAACAAGAAAACTGAAAGAAAATAGCAATAGTTGTAAGGGTTAAGGAAGGTGTATAGAAATCTTGCAAATAAAACACCATCATATAGGAAAAAAGGCTTAGGATTTTAGGTGCTAGAACAGACTAATCTTACAAGGCAAGGAGGCATCTAAGGGACTACACTACTTCAACCACCAACAGGAACATCTGCCCTTCCTCTCAATAGCAACAAAAAAGGGTGTCGGAAATATTGCAAACTATAGCATTCATCAACCTTACCCGAAACTCATTATATGAAAAGAAAATAAGAAAATCATTGCATAAGAGCATACTTAAAGGAATGGATCAAGACATTTTAAAGAATTGAAAATAAAGATCAAAGTAGAATCTAACCAAGCTTAGTCCCAACAAGAATAATTGGAACACCAGGTGCATAATGCCTCGACTCTGGAATCCACTGAGAATTCAAAAAGAAGACAATGCATTAGCAGATCAAGTAATTGAAAGTATCTTGTTCAAAAACCAGTGAAAAGCTACTAATAAAAAATAATCTCACTTTCTTAGAAACGTTTTCGTAACTGGCTTTGCTAATTTATGTATATATTCAGAACATTTCTAAATAAATAGTTTCAGGTATTTCTTATTCTACAGTACCTTAGGAGTGAACTTCTAAATGGGTTTCATAACAAGCAACAGAAGATGATATCTGATAAGTCGAACCACGGACAGTGTTGGCATGTATATCGAATAAAATATTTGATTAAAACAGAATTCGAATTACTTTTGGGAACAAAGCAAACTTTCAATATAAACCCTCATTAGTCGGAAACTAATTAAATTAAACAGTGTACTTCCAGTACAAGCTCAATGAAAAAACCAATAAAACAATAAAAAACCCCAAACAAATCCCACCAGATAACAATACCTCTTATGCCACATGCATTAAATTCAAAAATGACCCCAATAAGTAGCAAAATAGTCAGAACACACATCACAATAGAGCTTTTTCCTTCGAAACCTAAATATTTATCTGTGCATATTCACACAAAAAAGTCCACAAAAACCTCAAATAACATTCCAGGAATTAAACTAAATTGATAATGAAACAAGCATATAGCCCAAAGAACAGTTCTATCAGATTAAAAATACTCGCTAAGCCAAACACCCCCAAATAAAAAAGCAACCTAATGATTGACCCCATCTCAAAAAACCTAGAAAAAAAGATAGTATTTTCCTCTAAACCCAAATGTCTGCTCATGCAAACAGTTACCAATAAGAACAAACTAAATAACCTTCATCTAACTTACAGTGCCAAAAATTTAGCCAGAAAAACCAAAGCGATAAATAGACGAATTGAGCCTTCGTTTTTTAGGAGAAGTAGAACCGATTAAGCTAAAATTCCTTGCTGTTTTCCCTAACAACAAAAAAAAAGCTTCTTGCTTGAAAAATGAACAGAAAGAAAGCAAAGGAAAGCTACCTTTGAGGTTAAGGGCAATTTTGATACGGAAGAAAGCAAAAAAAGAGTAAAGAAAATGGGCAGAAAAATTAGAAGAGAGGAAATGAAAAGATCGGAGGGAGAAACTGTTAACCTGAAGGACGCTGCTATGAAAATGAGGAGTGCTATGGCCGGAGTCGAAGAAAGTAAAGGCAGTGGCAGTATGGCTACGTGAGAGGTTTTTTGAGGTGAGAAAGTGGGACAGGGTAAAGTGGGAAGCTTTTTTGTGCCTTAGACACCGAATTAGTAATCCGAGGGAACGAAATAAAAATCAGATTATTTTACTGCATAAGCCTGCAATGGGATAAGCTTGTAATAGGCTTTCGTTTGAACCAAACGGTGGTATATGGTGGGCCCGGAGAATACATATGTAATTGAATGGCTGTTAATGGTTTTTTTTTAGTATTTTCATACTTAATTTTTGTTTTTTTTATCAAATTGAACGGTGATGCTGGTGTGACTAATAATCAATATAAATTATTAACGTGACAGTCCAACTGTTTTAAATACTGACGTGATATTATTTTATCTTATATAATTTTAAAATTATTAAAATTATTTTTTTAAATATAAATTTATTAAAAAAATTTGAAATAATAAAACTATTAAATAATTTTAATTTTCAATTCCATCTTCTTTCCCATTGTTTCTTCCTTAAAATCTCTTAATCCACCAAATGAAATTTGAGTTTTTGAAATCTAAAATTTTTTAAAAATTAAACTTAAAAACCTAGGTTTTTGCCGCTACCATCTTGCAAGGTACCATTAAGACGATTCGAAGAGAGATCGAGCGAAACCCAAGACCGACAGCTTAGAATACAGATTGGAATGCTTCCTTCAAATCCATTCCCAACAAGCTTAAGAGTTTGCAAACTAACCAGGGAACTTATAGTTTCAGGTATTTCCCTAGAGAAATCATTGTCTGAAAGATCAACAACTTGCAGCCGACCAAAGTTGCCAATGTTGTTAGGGAGAGACCCTGTAATTTTATTACAAGAGAGGTTAAGTCCAAAAAATTGCAGGAGAGGTTAAGTCCAAAAATCCGAAAATCTGAAGGCAAAGCTATGATTTTGTTGTTGCTAAGGTAAAAAAACCAAAGCTTGGTTAGCTTGCCAATGGTGGAATTAGGAATCAAACCAATTAGGCCTAAACTAGAAGCCTTTAACCCAATAACATTCTCCCCTTTGGCATCACATTATAACCCTTTCCATGTAAAACCAGAAATACAGTTGTTATTGTGAGACATGCAAGAGTTTGAGCCCATTTTCTTCAAGAAATCAGAGACATAAAAATAATCCGTGTTGAGTAGTTGACAAATAACATGCTTAAACCACAATGACAAAATTAGTAAACAATCAAAGAGACCAAAACCCATTTCAACCATGTTTGAATATTAAGACCACCTTACATCAACTCAAAAGCCTCTTTATCTCTAAAACTTCAAATCACCAGCAATTTACAAACATTTGTCCAAATTCTGCAAATCCCATTCTAGTGCTCTAAAGCCTCTAAGAGAAATCAACAAAATGAGCAAAGAGCTCTTGGAAAAGAATAAATGGAACATTAGCTTTGGGCAACCATTAACAGTAACGGCAAAAACCCAAGTTTTAAGTTTGATTTTTAAAAATATTCAGATTTTAAAAACTCATATTTCATTTGATGGAT
This sequence comes from Kokia cookei, assembly GCA_039519145.1. NCBI lineage: Eukaryota > Viridiplantae > Streptophyta > Magnoliopsida > Malvales > Malvaceae > Kokia > Kokia cookei. Next base: position 40,754,590 of record CM076903.1, read on the forward strand.
TAAGAGATTTTAGGGAAGAAACAAGGGGGGAAGGAGATGAAATTGAAAATTAAAATTATTTAATAAATTTATTATTTCAAAAAAATAATTTTAAAATTTTATATTTTTTAAAAAATAATTTTAATAATTTTATAATCATTTGCTTACGTTTCATATAAGACAAAATAATACCACATTAGCATTTAAATACATTTGGACTTCCATCTCAACAATTTATGTTGATCGTTAATCAACTAACGATCACGTTAACATCACCGTTAAAAATTTACCAATTTGACCAAAAATAAAGGTTAGGTTTACTTTTTGGCACGCCTCTCTACTCTCTCTTGCACGATTAGGTTTTTTTAGGGTTTTTTCTTTTTTACTCATTATTCAAAGTGACGACATTCTTTTTCTCTTTTCTTTATTTTGCTTTATCAAATTTAAGTATTCTAATTAAGAGTTGTATCCCCATCATTTTTCGATCTGGGGTTTGTGTTACAACGTTTATTAAGGGTTTTTTAGATGGAAAAAGATTTAGTAGAATTATCGTTGAACGATCAAGAGGATGAACTAGAAGAGGCATAAAAACAAGTTGAGGTGTCGATTGAAGGGAGAGATTTATGTCTAGTTGGCTATTTTCTCACGGGTAGTCACATTCACTTTCCAACTATGAGAAGCACCTTAGCAAATCTTTGGCATCTTGTTCGAGGGATTGAAACTCTAGATATTGGTGAGAAGAGATTTTTATTTAGACACTTTCATTGGATGGATCTAGATCAGGTGTTAAAAAGAGTGCCCTGGACTTTTAATAATCACTTGTTAGTGTTTTATAGACTTCTTAAGGGTAACATTCCATTGAAAGTTCCTTTAGTCACTGTGTACATGAGGTCCCACCAAGATTTTTTTCATGAGAAAGTTTATCACGAGGCAAAGTTGTTTCATGAGAATTTAGGCAAATTTGGATGTGCTTCTACCCCTTAAAAGGAAGAAGAGATTGCAGTTCTCTCAAGGAAACATTAGTTACGTATTTTTTAAATATGAGCGATTAACTCTGTTCTGTTTTTTCTATGGTAAGTTGAGTCACAATGATTTATTCTACAATGATAGAATGTTTGTTGGATACGAAGTTGCAGAGATGGTTAGGATTTGTCAATAAGGGCACAATCTCGTAGAGCTCTATCAATGAATAGTATTTGGTTACGAAATAGTGGAGGCAACGAACAGAATGGAGAAACTAAGAGGAATTGGCGTGTGAGAAGGCGTTATTTGGGCAAGGTTCGTACAAATCAAGTGGACCCTATGCTTGGGGTAAATCTGGTTGGGGATACCTCACATAGGTTAGAGATAGTTATAATGGAACATGATTCTGAGGACAATATTATAAAAGGTGCTGATTTAAAAAAAGCATCTAAGGTTATCTTTAGTCTCTAACGAAACCTTTGAAGAGAGATCTCACGTACGATAGTGGTAAAGGATAATAAACCCAATTCCTTTAAATCGACGACTACCAAAGGGCATGTCGCCCAATCACAATGAAAATCTTAAGTTGGAACCTCCGATGGTTGGGAACCCTCGAAACGTACGACCCCTTCGACACGTGTTGAAGGTATATAATCACCACTTGGTTTTCCTCATGGGTCCAAAATTAGCAAAATTCAAGTGGAAAGAGTTTGAAGTTCACTGGGTTTTTTATTCGGTTTTGATGTTTCTACTAATGGTTCTAAAAGAGGACTCTCGTTAGCTTGGAAAGATAATCTCTCGATTTCTTTAAAAAGCTATTCGACTAGACACATTGATATTGAAATTGATGATTTGAAGGTCGAATCTAGATGGTGTTTTACAAGCTTTTATGAATACCCTTATGCGAATGACAAATCTGAGTCTTGGAATATTATGCGTGAGATAAGAAGTGTAAGAAATATCCCTTGGATAATTAGTGAGAATTTTAATGAAATTTTACTTAGTAATGAGAAAGTGGACGAGTCACCTAGGGAGGAAAAGAGGATGGAAGCTTTCAAGTAAGTGGTTGCAGAATGTCAATCGTTTGATTTAGGATACTCTGGACCATGGTTTACATGGAAGAGAGGTAATTTTCCTGAAAACAACATCAAAGAAAGGTTGGATAGAGGTTTGACTTTTGATAGTTGAATTAATTTGTTTCCCAACACTATTATTAAACACTTACCACATTCTTTTTAAATCATTGTCCTCTTTTAATAACCATAAATCGTATGGTGTTTAACTCTCTGGGTTATCAATTTAGATTTGAAGCTTGGTAAGTTCTTAAGCAATCTTTTGAAAAGGTACTCAAGAGATTACGAGTCCTCAATTGGTGATTGTTTAGTGCGATTGAGGTTTTTACAAAAAGGTTTAGTAAATTGCTCAAAAACCCTAACCTCAAAACACAAAAGGCTCAAATCAAAATATTCCGAAAGAATTAAGGAATTAAGCATTGCCGATTCCATTGAGGAGAATATTTCTAACCTTATCAGTACTAAAGTTTTATGGAATCTAAAAGTTCACAAAGATGAGTTATATTGGGAGCAACTAACATGTGTAAATTGGTTGAGAGCTTGAGATAAAAATGTAGCATTTTTTCATACGTTTGCATCCTAACAACGGAGTTGGAATTGAATAAAGGCTCTAAAGCGTTCTGATAGTCATATCGCTACAAAATATACAAAGTTGGAGGATTTGGCTCGCAATTATTTTTCTAATCTTTTTCAAACAAAAGAGTCAAGTGATTCGTCTCATGTTCTTTCTAAAATTTTGACTATAATATCTAACAAGGTGAATTTAAGCTTGACTCCACCTTACACAGTGGAGGAAGATCTAATCGCCCTAAAAGACATGTCTCCTACGAAGGCACCTGGTAATGATACGCACCCAGCCCTTTTCTTTCATTCTTGTTAAAATATTATAAGAGAAGATGTTGCTGAGTTTTGCTTGAATATTCTAAGTAAAGCTTGTCTTGATGATTTAAATCTTACTAATGCTATTTTGATCCCAAAAATTCCCCACCCTTCGAATCTATCCAATTTCCATCCTGTTAGTTTATGCAATGTTTTGTATAAAATAGTAGCTAGGATGATCGTTAATAGATTTAAAAGTGTTCTCGATAATTGCATTGATGATGCACAAAGTGCTTTCATTTTTAATAAGCTAATATCAGATAATGTCTTACTCACTTACGAAATCTTACATACCTTATGACAAAAAAGGATGGTGAGAAAAGGCTTATGGGTCGAGTTAAACATGAGCAAACCCTATGACAAGGTTGAATGAGACTTTCTTAAAATATGTGATGTGTAAAATGAGTTTTGTTGATAGTTGGATTTCAATGATCATGAGATGTATTTCTTCAGTATCCTACTCAGTAGTGATTAATGGAAGAGTGGGGGAAAGGTTTAAACCTAATCGAGGACTTCGACAAAGAAACCCACCAAGTCCTTTATTTTTGATCTGTAAGGAGGGTCTATCTTCTCTCATTCGCCTTGCCATACAAGATAAAAAACTAAAAAGGGTAAAAGCAAGCAAGGTAAGTCCCCAAGTCTCGTATCCTTTATTTGTGTAAGACTCTATCTTATTTAGTGAGGCTACTACAAAATGGGCTAGTGTGCTTAAAGTCATCTTAAAGGAGTGTGAACATGTTTAGGTCAACGTGTCAATTTTAATAAATCAACTATTTTCTTTAGTTAAACACTTGTATGATTGATCGATAAAATGTGACGAGGATCTTAGAAATGAGAGTTTTTGATAATCCGAAAAAATACCTAGGTTTGATAATCTGAAAAATGTGGATCAAAAAAAGGTTGAATCCTTGCAGATTTTATAAGATAAGTTCAAAAAAAGGATCAAGGGATGGAATATTCGTTATTTATCTCAAGGTAGGAGAGATGTTTTTTTTAGATCCGTTCTTCAAGCCATACCTACTTATTCTATTACCTATTTTTTGTTGCCCAAATCTCTATGTGTTGATCCAGAGCGCTTCATTACTAAATATTGGCGACAAAAAAGGCCAAATAAACATGGTATCCATTGGTGTTCGTGGGATCATCTATGTGTTCCTAAGGGGCAAAAAGGATTGGGATTTCACAATTTGACAAAATTTAATATAGCTTTATCGGCCAAGCAAGGTTGGCATTTAATTAATTATCCAGATTCGTTATTAGTGCGCGTACTTAAAGCTAAATATTATCCTAATTCAAGTTTCCTTAAAGCAAATTTGATTTATTTACCTTTCATATACTTGGAAAAGCGTGTGGACTGCAAAAGGCTTGCTAGAAAGTGTGGGCTCTCATGGTGAATAGGATCGGGTGCCAATATCTTAGTACTGGAGGATGCTTGGATCCCTGGAATCGCAAATGGTAGAATTAATGTCCCAATGAATTTAGGCAATCTTACTGAAGTGGCTGATTTTATCAATTTAACCACTAATGAATGGAGGGTTGAATTAATTAATAATACCTTCCCACCGGAGATAGCCTCTAAGATCATTTGAATTCCCCTGGCAACTGAGACTTTAGAGGATTTGCAAATGTGGAGTGGAGATTCATCAAGAAAGTTTTCAGTCAAGACTGCCTATAAACTATTGCATGAAAGATCTATAATTCCTAGTTATACAAGTCATGAATCTACTGGAATTTTTTAAAAACTATGGCAAATACAAGTGCCAAGGAAAATCAAACTTCTTATTTGGAGATCTCTATGGGGTTTCACCCCAACGTTTAGTAACTTATGTCTGAGAAGAGTACGGGGTGATGGCCTCTATCCAAGATGCGGTTCAGACTCAGAAACAGTCCTGCATACATTTAGAGACTGCCTAATCACAAAAGAAGTCTTGCTATATTTGCAAGCTAATAACTTCATGATGGAAGATTTAGTAGAATATACAGAGTGGTTAACCTGGACTTTTCAGAACGCTTCATCCTTGCAGATCAGACTTTTCTGTGTTGGTGCATTGTGGATCTAGACATGTCGGAACAAAACCGTCCATGAGAAGCGTCATTATAGAGGTCAGGAAATAGGAGATGGGATTCGAAAAAACTTATCCGAATTATATGGTTTATATGGCGGCCCCTCCAGGTCTGGTGTTTTTAAAAGCAGTTATGGAAATATCGGTACGGGGGTGCGAATATTCTTCGATGCCTCTTTTAACCAAAATCCTGGTAAATCTGGTTCAGGTTTTCTTGTTCGGAGTCCGAAAGGTGAAGTCTTGGCTACCAAAGGAACTATTCACAACTACGTTGCCTCCCCCTTCGCGACGGAAGCGTTGGCTTGTTTGGATGCGACGCGATTCGGGTCGGATTTGGACTTCCGAAGAACCAGTATTCTCGGCGACGGTAGATCTGTCATCACAAAGTGTAGATCAGAAGAGATTGACAGATCTGAAATTAGGGCCATTATTCATCGAATAAAAGTTCAAAGACAAAGATTCCAGAGTATTCATTTCATACATATTTCTAGGGATTTCAACAGTGATGCGCACAACCTGGCAACATCTTCATTAAAGAGGGATCAAAAAACTTATCTGGTATATGATGCTCCTGAAAGAAACCAGCAAAACCAGGTACAGAGAAGGCCAAGAGAACCTGATTGAGTTTTTGTATGGGAATGGGTAATTTAGGAGTCGAAACAATTGATTTCTTCTCTGAAAGGCTGCTTACTTTTTAGGAAACTGGAGTCGCTTTTATTAAAATGATTTATTAGTGTTGTTTAGTGGCTACTGGCTCATCATTAGCTGGAGGAAGATATTTTAGTTTTTCATTAATTCTTATTTTTTCCTTTGGACTAGGCTTTATAAGCCTGAAATGCTCTATTCAACCCAGTTCTTTCGTTTGTAGACTGAGTTGTATGGGCCTTAGCATTTTTTATTTTATTTTTCATTTTACTTTAATAAAATCCAGCCAGTTTCTTTCAAAAAAAAAAAAAACAAAGATTAAGTATTAAAGTGCTTCAAAAAAACATTAAGAGTTAAAGTGATCCAACACCCAAACGTTAGGGATTATTTTTATCATTATGTTATTTTGAAAGAAAGAAACAAAAAAGAGATCATGAAATCTATCGAAGTGAACCCAATAATTAATTCTATGCATTCTATAAACTCATTAAAAAAAGTAAAATTTTAATTTACTTGGATTATAGACTAGCCACAACTTTAGCATACAAAATAGGAATTTAATCCTTCATTGAAGAAACAAAATGAAAAATTATGGTTATTTTTTTTATAATAATCAGATTGGGCTATCTTCATTTAAAAAAACCAAATAAAACAACCATACAAAACAATGCTTAAGTCCAGTCAAAAAGCCGAAAAAAAAAGACTAAGGCCCTATTGAAAATAAATAAAGCAGACTTGAAAACGAAAGCATTAACAATTAAAAAAATGAAAATAAAGACCACCATTTCCTTGCCTAATCAGATGCATCTAGAACCCCGTCCCAATCACACGTTGAATGCCTTACAATTAGAACTGATCGTGAGTTTGATCGAGTTGAATTCGGGTCGACCTTCAGCAAATTTTTAGGTCTAATTGTTAGGTCCGAGCTCGGCTCGACCCGAAAAATAGGTTTAAAATTTTGTTCAAGCCTGATCTGAATTAAGAAGTCAAGGTCAAGCCGGCTCGACCCATATTAATTTTTTTAGATAATTTTATTATATACAACAAATTGAAAAAAAAAATATAATATATCAAATAAACTTAAAAATATTAAAACAAACATTAAAAAATAAACAAATTTAAAATACATTAAAAATTCTTTATATTAAGATAGTTACAAATAAAATAGTAAAATAATTAACAATAAAACATAAGTTATACAATATTCAAATAATATTAAAAAACAACGAAGCAATAGTAAAAACGCATAAAAATAACATCCAAACAATCAAAATAACAACCAAAACAGTAACAAAAATAACATCAAAATAAAACAGCAACAAAAATAACCGCATCAAAATAGTAAAAAAAACATCAAAACAGCAATCAAAATAATAATAAAAAACATCAGAAAACAGCAGTCAAAACAGTAAAAAAGCACCAAAACAACAATATAATTTTTTTATTAAAAATGATTAATTTATTTGAGTCAGATTGGATCGAGCTCGTGACAAAAAATTCTTTTCTGAGACTCCGCCCGTTTAGAAAATAGGCTTCACTTTTTGTTCCAACCCATTTTTTGATCCTATATTCTTATTCAAACCTTCCATTTTTTGAGCAGACCTTCCGGTCGAGTCGGGTGACCCGACCTCTACTTACAACTCTTAAATGGTTCCAGTTTCTAGAAAAGCTTCATCTTCCTTTAGATGTTTATTGTTGAAATCTGCTCTTCCCCCGAACACTAGCTTCGTAAACTTTGCTCTCTAACCCGACTCTCTCGTCCTCTCAGTGACGTAACAGCTTTTCTCGCGAAAGGCGGCACATTTCTGACCAGGTAAAAACCCTCATGTCCTTTCAATGTTTCAGTGGCAAGAATATGAGATAACCCATTAGCCGATCCAAAGACATCAATTGGAAAGAACCTTTAAGCTTCTAAATATCTTGAATATATGTTTCGATTTGTGTTTTATCTCGGAACTTAGACTGGCATTTCTTGATGATGGACAATGAATCCCCCTCGATTTCTACCTCTGTACACCCTTGTTCGACCCCCAAATGCACTGTTTGACGACAAGCCAAAGCTTCTGTAGCAAAACTAGAGGGAACCTCCTTCTGATTTATCGACTCTGCAACCAACACTCGGCCATCCATATCTCTGGCAATGACTCCCCCCACCGCACAAGCCCTTTGACAATCAAATGCTTGTTAAAAATTAATTTTGATAGTACTACCCGTCGAAGGTTTCCAATTTGCTAGGTCTCACGTTCTGGTGAGTGCCCGCTTCGCTGAAACATCAAGCTAAGAGACATAGCTAAGAACAAACTTGGTTGTGTCTTTTCCTGTTCTTTCCTTCTTCTCATGGACTTTTATGTTTCTATCATACCAGGTTGCCCAAATTGTAGAGCACATCGGGCGTTTATGAGGGATTGGTCGTTCTCTAAAGGTCTCGGTAAACTATTGAACAAAATACAAATCCACATGTCTATTGTGATAAGGATGATTAATTTTGGTCACATCGACCTTGTAATAAAACAGAAATGGAGAAGATGATCAATACTCTCGTCCTCCAGTCCGCATCAAGGGTAGCTAGCATCGTTGACTAATTTTTGTACTTTAAATTAGCAAGAGTAGTTATATGATTCCAGTAGCACCTCAAAACTGTAATTTTAACTTTCCCAAGAAGGTCAAGTCCCCATAGAATCTTACAAAAAATAATTAGTGGTTTACTAGTTTTGGTTTTCTCCAACGTTCTTTTTTTCATTTTTTATTTATAAATCTCCAATCAAAAATTATTTTTACTAGTTAGTTTTTGATGGATACGATAACAAGGTAAAGCTTGAACCACAAATACGATTGACGCGACTCAAACCCAAATTACACTAGAGGTGGTAAACACCCTTGACCATCAGACCATTGCATGGGGTTCAATTTTTACTAGTTTTGTAACACTCAAAACCAGCCCCAGAAATTTCAATCGGATTCCGAAGGTCACATTAACCACCAAAATGACCCAAAACAAAAAAATGATCAAAATCCTAAATACCTTTTCGAAAACCATTTTCTACTTATGTCCAACCAAAAATCCGATAAAAACTTAACTTTCATTTTACAACAATGACCTCATTGTCGTTAAGGTAAAAGGGAGCCAAATTGATATTTTCTAAATCGATTTGCAAACATTTCAGACTTAACAAATTATTTCTTAAAAATTTCAAAAAAAAATTATTGCAACGAAGCTATAGTTCAAAATTCATAGATTTAACATTTCAAGACCTGAGTTTTTATTTAAACCAAACAATCTTATAGTTAATGCTCACGCACGAACTATTTAAAACTCGTGCATGGAAACCCAAATTTTAGTTTCAATCAAAATCCATTGTTTTTTTCAAAGTTCAAGTCGAAATTTGTACCATGGTTCATAAAAATTAATTACAGTCCGAAATAGGTTAGTTTATTAAAATTTATGAAAAACTGTATAAGATCAAAGCAAAACATATCGTTCTGAGACCTCTAGCTCGTGAAGTCCAGCTCCTAAACACGAGGGTTACTTGAATATGAGTAAACTAAGGGGATGAGTTACGAAAACGCAGTGTGAATCTTAAACAAAAGTAGTCGGCGCAACAATAAATGATCAATCAACTTTTAAAAATATCATAATAAAAAAATATAGATAAAGTTTATTACAAATTTAACATAACATATTGTTGTGAAACAAAGCAAATATGTACAACGCATTTTCATATCATGTGATGCAGAATCCCACCTATCCAACCTTGACACACCACCTTCAACCATCCGTCACACACCAAAATAAGGTGAACTAAATCCTTTCCAACCTCTATAGACCAATATCTGGGTTATGGTGGATCCATCCAACCGGGCACACCTTAATGTGATCATATGCCACTTTTATTATAGCGGTTACACCGAGAAAATATAGTGTTGTAGTGAAATTGTCGAATCAAACTTCTTTCTCTTCAATGTCAATCCCAACCAAAATGCATACAAAAAAAATTCTCTCAAAATAGATACTTTTAAATACATATCAGATATCAAATCAAACATTCCTCAGTCTAGCTACAGAATACTAGAATAGACAATGCAAATTTTTTTGATTATCACATTCAACCATTTCATATTGCGAATTTTAACATACCACATCACATAATTATTTATACGAACGACAAAACTCATTATCGAAACGTCTATTTTTGAAAAAAAAAAATCAAGTCTCGAACAATATTTAAAGATCGAAAAAATGGGTATTTTAAATGATCAAAAAAATGGGAGTCACCACCAATCTTTTTATATGGTGTGATTGGATCACCACAAAACGTTTAAAATTTGTTTTGAAAAATATTTTGGTCTTCGAAGTCCAGAAAACAGGTTCGGGAGTCGGTTACACATAAGGAAGGATTAGCTCCCTCATACGCCCAAAATTGGTACCATATTGATTATTTTCAGGTCTTGGTTTGTTAAAAGTTTGAAAACTCGAGTAAAACTTAAAATACGATCTTTGTCTTTAGAAAACTTTGCATGATTTTCAAAAATCCTATTTGAGGAAAATCATCCGTGTGTTTTGAATTTCTAGGAGAACTGAAAGTCGTGTCCAACACATAAGGACACTATGTTCTCGGACTTTCGAAACTGAAGGACATTTTGAAATACTTTAAAGAGGATATTCGATTGTGTGAATTATACGAAAATCACACGCAGCACGTTAGGGCATGGTTTTTCGAAGTTTTCACGCAAAAGGATATTGCCTCGTTTTGTTTTAAAATTATTTGTATACATATATATTTTTGAGAACTCGAAATTTTGTATTGAGTTTAAAATACGATCCTCGGACACATGACTTAAAAAAGATTTGAAGAAAGAATGCCCATTTGTTTTGATTTTCGCGGAGAGTTGAAGTCGTGACCAATACATTAGGGCACGACGTTCTCGGAATCTCGAAATTAAAAGGCATTTTTAAAAAAAACTTGGAAAAGGATATTCGATTCGTGTGAATACGAAAAATCACACCCGACACATTAGGGCATGGGTTTCCGAAGTTTTCACACGAAAAGGACATTGTCTCGGTTTTAAAGGTTTATAAGAAAAAAATAATTTTGAAAACAAATGTATGAACGATTAATAACGAAGATTAAATAACACGAAGAGAAAATAATTAAGCAGATAATTACATACACGAAAAAAAAAAAAGAGAATGCGAGATACGAGGGAATAATAATTAAAAACTAAATAAAAATATTGAAGAAAAGAAAAGCAAAACAAACGGAGTCAAAAATATGATTTTCGGATGCCCTGGGGGTAAAAAGGTGATTTTCAGAGGTTCGGAGGTAAAACGGTAATTTTTAGACACTCGGGGGCAAAATGTGACTTTTGGAAGTTTAAGGGGTAAAATGGTAATTTTTGGAAGCTTGGAAGCAAAACAGTAATTTTCGAAAAATTTGGGGTCAAAAATGATATTTTTGGAAGTTCAAGGGTAAAATGGTAATTTTTAGAAAGTTCAAGGGTAAAAATGCAATTTTGGAAGTTCGAGGGTAAAATAGTAGTTTTTAGAAGTTCGGGGGAAAAATGTGATTTTTTGGAAGTTTAGGGGTAAAATGGTAATTTTTGTAAGTTTAGGGGTAAAAATGTGATTTTTGGAACTTTGGGGGCAAAATGATAATTTTTGGAAATTTGAGGGTAAAAATGCAATTTTTGAGAGTTTGAGGGCAAAATGGTATTTTTTGGAAGTCGATGGTAAAAATGCAATTTTTTGAAAGTTTAAGGGTAAAAATGTAATTTTTGAAGATTAGGGGTCAAAATATAATTTTTAGAAAGTTTGGGGGTCAAAACATGATTTTTGAATAGTTTAGGGATCTTATGGGCAATAAAACAAGTGACACATGGTATCTTCTCAAGCATTTTGGGGTTAAAGGGTCGATTTGTAAAATTTTTAAAAATACTGGGCCAATTTCATAATTAAAATAAAACTTGATTTAGGGACGAAATTAAAACAAATCAAAAATAAAAAGGATCAAATGCATAAATAAACCAAAAATAGGACACATGGCAACTTCTCATGCTTACAAAGAGTTTAAAGACCAAATTAAAAAACAATTAAAATTTTTGAGCAAATTTAAAATTAATTAAAAATAACATTAAGAACTAAATGTAAACAAATAACAATAAAGAAGGACCAAAGGGGAAAATTGATCATTTTAAAAAAAAAACTCAGGTATGTAGCATCAAAACGACGTAGTTTTGGGTATTTTAAGTGACTCCCAAAACTATGTTTTTTGGGGAGGCTATATATACTCCTTTAAACCCTCAAAAATTCATTTCACACTCTCTTCTTAAAAAAAAAATCTATTTTCTCTAAAAAAAGCTCTCCCCTCTCTCCTCAAGCCCCTCTATGGTCGGCCATGCTTTGATCATCGATCTGTCCGATGCCGTGCGCCACCGTCCGCGGCGACCCTAGGTAAAAAAAACCTATTTTTTTCTTTTTTTTTTTTCATTTTAAAAACCTAAATCTAAATCTTTCCTTTTTATAAAATCTTGTTTTGATTTTAAAACGAAATATGTTATTATCCCTTTTTTGTTCTTTTTTTTTTTAATTTGTTTTCGTTTTTTGTCAATGATTTTTTTAGGTTTGCCCTATTCAAAATCGCGAAGATGGCAACGCTCGAGACCACAATGACAGCGACAGCTCGAAAGAGCTCCGACGATTGTGGCGGATCGAATTTGAGTATGACTCTTCAAATTTTTTTATTATTAATTTTTTTTAGAAAAAATAATAATATTATATATTTATTAATTATACATTCATTAACCTGAAGTAACTGCTCATAATAACAATTAATAATATATATAAAAAGATAAGAATAAAAATCATTCAAATTCCAGGTAATAAATGAACAATAAATAGATACTTTGATTTTGGGATGCTTGAATCTGTCTTTGAATCCTGAAATTAATTGCTTTGAATGCTTCATACGAATATTGATATGGAAAATTCGTTTTGTATTGTTTTTTTTCGAGGACATGTATTTTTGTATTAATCTCCAGTGTTCAAAACAAAAAAAGAAAGACCTTCTCTAATTTGTTTTCAATTCTGGCTTTATAGTCATGTTTTACAATCATCCTATTTTGTTTTTCTCAAATAAATGTCTGTCTTGTTCTTTCTTATGCAGGTACCAGTGGCGGTGGTGCAGAAGCAAGTTGCTGGTGGTGCTGCTGCTGGTACTGACGTGGCAGCATGTGGTTGGCTAAAGATGGAGGTGGCTGGTAGCAAGTGGTGGCAGTAGATTAGGGTTTGACTTAAGGTAATTTAGGTTTAATTTGGCTCACTTGGGCTTGTTTGGGTAAATTACATTGCCCCAATTGGGTTTTGTAAAAATGAACATTTTCGGTTTGTATTTGAACTTTTTTTTAAATATAAAATAATTTTAAATTTAAAAGTAAATTTAAATTTAATTTAAATTTAAAAAAAATTAAAATTTAAAATAAATTTAAAAAAGGTTTGATTTAGGCTCGGTCAGAATTGGACTCCAACACTCATGACACGTAATTTAATTTGCATAAGTAAATTCAAACACAACTAATGTCACAGATATTCCTACAGAGGCTTAAACATACAAGGGATTACTAAGGGTCTAAAGTGAATCACTTAGCAGAAACAGTGAAAAATTTTCGAAATCAGAATCACATCCAGATTTGCTGAGAATCATGAAAATTAATCAGTGAATGCACCCCTAATTCTAAGTGTTAAGAACACACACTTAAAAACAGTTCCAAGGCACTAACGATTGCCTAACGCACCCCAAATATACCGATATGAAAGCTTGATTACAAGAATACACAAAACTCATGAGGAAAAACGAACAAGGCAAAGTAAAAATAACCAAGAGATAACCATTTCATACTAAAAAAACAGCACACTTACGCTTTTGCTACTTGAATCCAAATTGATCGAAAAATACGAACGAGCAGAGAAACCACCAAAAAGACAGCAACCGACAATGACTTGGGTGAAAAGGAAAACGACACAGAATTGCTCGAATTTATGATCACAATAAGCGAAATAACAGGAACACTTAAAGAACAAATGAAAAAAAAATTAAAACATAAGAAAAATGGCAGGAGAAGAAATTGCAGTAGCAGAAAGGCCAAAATTGAAGTTGGAAAAACAAAAATGATGAAACCCAAAAAGAGAGAAAAATTGAGGAACAAAAGAGAAAGAAAGAAAATAGAATTTAACAGTCATGTCGCTGCAAGATTCTCCTCCGTCGGTTTTAAAGCTTCCTAGATCTCCGATCCCCTCAAGGATCAAGAGAGCAACTAAGAAAGTTAAGAACAAGGAGGTTGAGATGAATACTCCTAGGGACCTAACTATGGAGGAACTGGAACATATCAGAAACTCCTTTAAGAAGGAACTCTAGTCGAATGTCCAGAACAATTATGGTTCTGTCGATGAGGAGGGTGAACAAGATGATTTGGAGATTTCAGAGGATGATGTTCGAGTAACACTGGATGGACCTTACCCAGAGGTTTTCTTTTCTGATAAGGTGCAAGACCTATTAGATAAGAATTTGGAGAAAACAGTAGTGGTGAAACTGTTGGGTCGATTAATAGGGTATAAAGCCCTTCTCAATAGAATCCAAAATATGTGGAAACCGATTGGCTCATTTCAAATAATAGACATTGATAATGACTACTTTCTTGTTAAGTTTGCCATGATTCAAGATTATACAAAACTGCTAACTGAGAGTCCTTGGATGGTATGGTAGCTACTTTACAGTCCAGCCTTGGAGCTATGATTTTTCTACGAAAGAGAAACATCCTTCGAAAACAGTAATTTGGATGTGTTTACCTAGATTGCCTTTCAGGTATTACAATAAAAAACTGTTGAGGCAGGAACATTAGGGAAGGTGGTCAAGATTGATAATAATACGACAGTTGGCAAGAGAGGGAAGTTTGCTCGATTTGCCCTAGTTGTTGATCTTTTAAAACTGCTTAAAACCTTTGTTGGAATCAACGGAATTTCGTACTGTTTTGAATATGAAGGACTTCCTCTAGTCTGCTATAATTGTGGACATTATGGGCATCTCAAGATTCTTCTCTTGTTGTTGGGGATGCTCAAGAGGAAGCTCGAAACGTGGGCAAAGCTTCAAGCCGAAAAAAGAGGCAGGCTAGGTAGCCGGCGAAAGTCAAAGATGAGAAAGGAATCTCCGGTGATAAAGAAGCTACGGGAAATATGAGATTTGATATTTTGGGGGATTTGGATGAAGCTATATTTAAGGGATCAAGGGAGATGGTTTTGACGGTGAAAGAAAAAAATTATGGCAAAGAAGGATTTTCATGTGAGGAGGTGTTCAAGGCAAGGAGATACTGGGGGCGTCTTTTAAGGAAGGGAGGCAAATGAATAAGCTTAAAGGGATCCAAGGGGCTGTTAATGTGGTAGAGGACAAATATGGGAACAGATATGGGTTTTATAAGTGGGCCAGCTGGATCTTATGACGCTGATAGGTTTTTATCAAGTGGGCCTAGTGGAATGAATATAGAGGAATTATCTAAGACAAATTCTGTTATAGTAATTAAAAGTACATCCCTTCCTAGCGCACATCATAGGGTGGTTGGTTTTGAGGATAGAGGAAGTATTCTTGAGGTTGACCGTCAGTCATGTGAACCAATCTCTAAGAAAGGGATAGCTATGAAGGACATTACTAAGAAAGGTCACAAAATACGTAAAAGAGTCGAGCACAGACGTCCAAATAAACCTGTTTTGGCTGAATGGGTTAAATCCCTTTCGAATGAATTGGAAAATTCTTATCAGGATGGTGATCCGGCACAGTACGATGGGGGGCTTCAAGAAGACAACTAATTGGGATTCTTAGCGAAGAGTCTGTTCCAATGGATGGTTGCTTGGTCAGTAAAGTTGAGGTTAGCAATGAAGTGTTGGCTCCATCATTTGACAATAAGTCTTTGCTTTAGTAAAGGTATGCATTTGCTCTACCATATTTTTTTATGTCTTTTATGGATATTAAGATTATTTGTTGGAATTGCCAAGGAGTTGCAAGCTCCAAGTTTGGAGCTATCATTCATAACTTGGTGAGTTACCAGAAACCGGATATCTTGGTACTTCTTGAGACAAGGATTAGTGGGAAAAAAGCAAATGATGTTATCCGCCATTTGAGGATGAAGTTTTCGTTAAGAGTGAAAGCTAAGGGATTTTCTGGTGGTATATGAGTGTTATGGAAGGTGTCTTTACTTGTTGACATTGTTACAGCTTCGGAATAGGTGGTCCATTGTCGTTGCTCTAAAAAAGATGAGAATGGCTACATTCTTTTCTCTGTTGTTTATGCAAGCCCGAATGCATCCAAGCGCAAGGGTTTGTGGAATTTTCTTGTATCTCTTAAACCTAGTGAGAATATTCCCTGGGTTATTGGGGGCGATTTCAACACTATTGTTTCTCGTGAGGAAAGGAAATCAGGGGATGTGAGAAGCAAGGGTGGTGATGGTCTTTTCCGAGACTTTATGTTTGATCTAGGATTGCTTGACTTAGGCTACAAAGGGCCATCCTTCACTTAGAGTAGGGGTTCAGTTTTTCAGAGATTGGATATTTTCATTTGTTATACAGTTTGGATGGAAGTGTTTTCAGATTCCTCGATTGCTCATTTGCAGAGGTTGGGGTCGAGTCATCGCCCGATTTGCCTATCTAATTTACATCTGAAGAGTTCCAATGCTTCAAGACCCTTTTGGTTTATTACTGCTTGGATGGAGCATGATTAGTTTGATGAGATTCTTAAGGAGTTTTGAAGTATGGATAGGGATGTACGTTTAAATGTTGAGAATTTTCGCTTGAAGTTAAAAGAGTGGAATTTTCAGTCATTTGGTCACCTTGGTCATAAAAAGAAGGTTCTCTTTGCGAGATTAAAAGGGATTGAAAAATGGCTCGACTTGTTTCTGTCCCAATTCCTTTGCAATCTTGAGAAAGAGCTATGAGAAGAAATAGAGGAGATTGTTGTGGAAGCAACAAGCTTGTTATAAATGGATGTGTGAGGGTAACCGTAACACTAAATTCTATCATGCTTGTGCATCTGCTCGTCGAAGGGAGAATATGATAACTATGCTCAAATTGAGTGATGATCATTGGTATGATGATTCTGATGCTCTTAAACAAATGGCCATTGACTATTATAACTCCTTGGATAATTTGGTTGATAAGGACTCCTTCCAACGAGGTTTATTTTATAAGACGACGGACAGTGAGATAACATCTTTAAGGACCATAGTTACGAATGAGGAAGTAAAGAAGGTGGTCTTTGAGATGGAGCCTTTGAAGGCCCCGGGTGTTGATGGGATACATGCGACTTTTTACTAAAAAAATTGGGAGGTTATTGGCCAAAGTGTTTGTGATTTTATTAAAAATGTTTGGAATGGTGCGAATTTCAAAGATTGGATTAATCAGACTCTCTTTATTTTGATCTCGAAAGTTTAAAATCCTGATTTTTGTCTTAATTCAGACATATAAGTTTATGTACAATGCTTTATAAAATTGTCTCTAAAGTAATTGTGAACAGATTGCGGCCCTTGATGATAAAATGGGTACATCCGAACCAATCTTGTTTTGTTCCTGAGAGAAGCATTACGAATGATAAAATGGGTACATCCGAACCAATCTTGTTTTGTTCCTGAGAGAAGCATTACGAATAACATTATAGTGGCACAAGAAATTATCCATTTCATGCGCCGTAAGGGGAAAAAAGGGTGGATGGTTGTGAAAGTTGATCTAGAGAAAGTGTATGACCGTTTGGACTGGGATTTTATTGATGAAACACTTGGTGATATTGGTGTGCCGTCCAACTTGCATAAGATTATGATGCAGTGTATTCGCTCTTCTTCTATGCAACTTATTTGGAATGAGAACTTGTCTGAAGTGTTTTATCCATCTCGTGGGATAAGGTAGGGTGATTCGATCTCACCTTACATATTTGTGCTTTGCATAGAGAGATTGGCTCAGAGAATAAACTATGCGATTCATAATCAAGAATGGAGGTCGATCAAATTATCTAGAGATGGTCCTAAGCTTTCGCATCTATTCTTTGCGGATGACTTAGTCTTATTTGGTGACGCTACGATGAAAAAGGTTCTTGATAGTTTCTGCTTCAGCTCAGGACACAAAGTGAATGCTCAAAAAAACTCCAAATTTTTTCTCTAAGAATGTCCAACATGAGTTGAAAGTGGAGATTAGAGGTAGCCTTAGATTTTCTCATGTTGGCAATTTAGGTAAGTACCTTGGGGGTTCCTTTACTTCATCAACGAGTTACCAAGGAGACTTTCCAATATTTGGTGGACAATATGAGAAGAAAGCTTACGGCGTGGAAAGCGAAGTTACTCTCCCTTGCTAGTAGGATCAAGTTGGCAAGAGCAGTCTTAGATGCTGTCCCTATTTATGAATGTCATCTACTTTTATTCCCAAAGGTATTTGTTAAGCAATGGAGAAAATAATTCGTAATTTCATTTGGGGCAATTCCGACGAGAAAAGAGGGATCAACCTTGTGAAATGGGAGGACTTGTGTCAAGATGTGAAGCATGGAGGTTTGGGATTTAAAAAATTATCCTGCTTGAATAATGCTTTCTTCATGAAAATTGGGTTTAACCTTGTGAAGAAACCGGATCATCTCTGGGTACAGGTGCTTAAAGGTAAATATAAATGGAAGGATCCTATTCCCTCTTCATTAGATACACGAAAAGCTTCAAGGCTTTGGAAAGGAATTGGTGGTGTATGGAGCATGATCCGGGATGATATTCTTCGGTAGCTCGGCAATGGCAAAAAGATAGATTTTTAAAGAGACAATTGGGTCAAAGGAGTCGGTCCTCTGACAAATAGCTGCTCTCAACCTGGTGTTAACCTGCAAGACATGTACCTGTGATTGAATTTGTTTCACCAAGTGGTGATTGGAACTGGCCGGTTCTGAAGGATGTGTTGCCTCCTTCTACCATCCTTGCGATAGCTGGTTATAAACCACATCTGGTTACTGATATGGAGGATTTTGTTGGATGGGAACATGATAAAAGGAATTATTTCTTCGTAAAGTCGACATATTTTGTTAGTAGCAGTGCGATAGACGAGTTTCGTGAAGGGATTTGGAAGCATATCTGGCGTATCCCTGCTCCTCAAAAGGACGGGTTCTCATTTGGCTTGCCTATAGAGATAAAATTCTTTCAAATGAAAATAGACTGCGTAGGAACTTGGCATCGAATGCTTGTTGTCTGGTTTGTGGTGAAGCAAGGGAGTCTACTGATCACATCTTGAGATTTTGTACACCCGCTATTGCCACATGGTGTTCGATCATTAAAAAAGATATGAGGCAAGAATATTTCAATATAAGCTTCAAGGATTGGATCGCGAAGAACTTAATTACTCCAAACCGATATGCTGTTGATCCAAGTGTGTGGTCTTCATTGTTTGGATGAGTTTGCTGGAGCCGTGGAATAGGAGAAATAATTTTATTTTTAACGATGATGTGGGACAAATCCAAGGAATTCTGGCGAGGAGTTATTGGATGTGTAATTGCTCTATAAAATTAAATACTGTTTGAAGGCTGCCAAGGTTTGCAGGGTTGTTGTTTCACGTTCTTCTATCAGATGGATGACGCTGGATAAGGACTGGATTAAGGTGAACACAGATGGCGCGGTTTGTAAAGTGTCAGGCATAGCTACAGCAGGAGGCCTCATACGTGACAAGGAAGGGACATGGCGAGCAGGTTTCTTAAGGAAAATTGGAAGCTGCTCAATTCTCATGGCAAAGCTTTGGGGCATGCTCGATGGTCTACAAATCGTGTGGGCTCTGCAAGTTCTTCAAGAGACGGACTCGGAACACTATGGCTCAACAGTGACGAGATCCACCATATTGCTTCTCAAACGGAATTGGACCGTGCAATTAAGTCATGTTTTGAGAGAAGGCAATAAAGTTGCGGATGGTTTGACAAAATTAGCATTCTTAAGACCTATGGGAAGATTTGACTTCAAACAACTCCCGGATGGAATCCTACAAGCTCTTCATGATGATTTACCGAACATAGAATAATGTAGACTCGCTTGGGTCTAGTTTATCTTTCTTTGTATAAAAAAAAAAAAAAAAAAGAAAGAAAAGAAATCAAAATCTGAAATTTTTGAAAAAGGAGAGACTAACGTGAGAGAGGATATGGAGGAACGTGTGAAACATTTTAGGGATATTTCCTACTTTTTCAAAAATAAAAATTTAAAACAAATAAAATTTAACAAACTTTGACCCATTGGATATTTTATAAAAAAATTAAAACAAAAAATTAAGTCTAAGCACACATGGCTCAAACACAAGACCTAAGGTAAACTAACACCTTACCACTGAATCAATAAACTTATTCTATTCCTAAAACATAAAAAGAATGTAAAAGTCCGTCTAAAAGTATAAACTTATCCCACAAAGCTTGATACTTCTAACCCCCAAATTTCGAGATGTTACAAGTTTTAACCCATCGTAGTCTTGTCAAAAAAAAATATTGGATCATCATTAATAAGGGTGTTCATGAGTTAGGGTGGATTGGATTCAAGTCATGTCTATACAAGGTATCTAGACCAATTTTCTAAACTCGAGCCTAATTCTTTTTGAAAAATGGGCTTACTTTTTACCCAAGCTCGACCCAATTTAAGAAAGGTAAACTTAGGTCCAACTTGACCTTCTCATATTTGATTTTTTAAATTAATTTTATTTAAAAATATATTTTTTAAATATAATACACTAAACACACTAAAAACATTGAAATAAAAGTTTTCCAACACATTGAAAATACATTAAAAATATTTATATTAAAAAAATACCAGCATAAATATAAATTTTTTTATTATATTGAAAAACACAAATAAATAAAATAAATATTTTATTGTATTAAATATATATTTTAAAATTTTATATTTTGGGTGGGATTATTTAATTGAGTAAGTTTTTTTAGGTTTTGGGTGAATTTAATTGTTATTGAGTTGGTGATTTAATATAAATATATATATATAATTAATATAATATTTTTATAACATAATATATTTGGGTCGGCTCCAGGTAAAAAAATCTTACCCAAAACTTGATCGACAAGCAATTCTAATTGTTAATAAGAAAAAAAATCACCAAGTGATATAAAAAATCATCGGATGGGAACGACTTAATCAACATCTTTTATGACGTCTTATAGCGGTGAAAGATTTCATGACAAAGTTATTTATTGTTTAGTTACAAAGGAAGTTGACCTTCAAAGCTTAACCAAGAAACAAAAGATTAAGTTGCGTTATCCTGATTACATAGCATGATATCTTATATCACTAAAGGCAGATGAGAAAAAAAAAAAAATGAAATCCCGTAATACAACTCCCTACCATCTTGATCATAACATCAACTGCCATATTTGTGGTTGTAAAACACATATTGTATAAGTATATATCTCTTATGTTTAAATTAGTATAGAGTTTAATGGTATAATGTATAATAAAATAGAAATTGGTTGATATAGCAAAAGTAAAAGGAGTCGTGAGTAAAGCAATGAAATAAAGTAGTACCAGGTTGCTGGCCATTAGTAAGGCACAATGACCCTCATCATCTTTCTCTCTGTCTCTCACCAATTATTTTAAAAGGTTGAAGATACCCATAAAAATCAATTGTTACCCTAATTTACAAAGCAAATGCCACTTACATGTTGAATGTTTTTTATTAATTATAAAAGATGTTAATGAATTATTGCAATAAGCACTCATCATTTGATTATTAAGGTGGTTTTCATTTTCTTTTCATCTCAGGGTTGTTGAGGATGTCGCAAATTCCATGTTTGGATATCGTGATACCTTTTACTTCATGATGCCTTCGCTCAAGTTTGGGTCACTGTCAAGTCCCTACAACACTCGATCAATTGTTAGGATCTAAATGGTGCATTCAATCAATTTGAGTCTCGAAATAAGCACAAAATGCATTAAACACTTGTTAAAACGAAAGAAATAAAATTAAGCAAAAACCACGAAATTAACTTTTAAATTGCTCGAAAATAAACTCATTAAATATAACGGGAGTCTAATTTTACATATCAAATTATAACAAATCAAGCGTGTAACTTTTTCTTTTGGAAAGACAATATTATTCTTTTTGAGTAAAAAAAAAATTCAATATAAAGACACAATAATATTATATATATATTCTCTTGATTCGAAAAATAAATGTCGTGAACAATAGAACAATTTCATCTATGATTTTGTTTTAGATTAGTATATTGAATTGTCAATCCTCAACGATATTAGTGCCAATTACAATGGCTAAATGCAATACTAGTTGCAACCTAAGAAACATCTAGTTGGCTATTATAACTTGCGCTATTTGGTCGGCATATTTTAACTAAAATTATTTGGACTTTTTATTAATAATTTATAAGGATTTTTAGAAACCCATTAATGAAGATAATTCGAACAAGAATCAAGTCATGCAAAAATGTGATAAAATTTTTCAATATGATCGAAGTTCTCGTGAACAAAAGATTTGGTTTTCAAGAAGTTTGGTGATAAAAAGATCTTTGAAGTTGTACTCTTTATTATAGACTTATTTAGAGGCTATTTTTGTGAAATTAGGTACTCATGTTGATTGTCTTTTAAACATGTTTAGATTTAAAACATACGAGTGAGAGGGCACTTGACTTGTTTATTGTGGAATTAATTTATAGAATAAAGTTGTGTAAGTAAATTGAACTATTTTTATCGATTTACATCTAAGCTTTTAAGGTGAAAATTTTAGTAAGAGGGTGATCTGGATCAAAATATAGAAATGAAGTTATAACTTGATGAGCAGGATGAACTTAAATCAATTTGTACTTGTTGATTCTATAGTGGAAAACTATCTGGATAAAGTTTTGCAAACATAGAAAGATTCCAAACCATGTTAATAATTTTTATAACTAGTAGTAATTTCCTCTCAAATGGATATTTTACATTCAAAATCAACGAACTCTCCCAAATGGTTGGATAAGTTATTTTCCAAAGATAATTAGTGGAGAATGGTTCGATAAAACTTATAAATTAATTTTTTTAATAACGAACTCTCCCAAAAAAATTTATTTAATTAAAATCGTATTAATAAGTTGAATTGATTGAGTTGGGAATCGTGGTATGACCGACCATCAATCCAATTTTAACAGTTAAAAATTACATAAGGCTCCGTTTGATTTCAAAAAACAAATGTCACTTTTATTTTCCTGGAAAATAGAAAACATTGAAGAAAACATGTTTGATTGAAAATTTTAAAAATGATTTTTAAAGAAAATATGTAAAAATTAGAAAGTAACGAAATTTTGTTTTTTTTTTTCACTTGAAATGTTTTGTAAAAGTGGAAAAAGGTTTTTTTTTTTTTTTTTACTTTAAATAAATTAGTCCCGATTCAAATTCATATAAACAATATATATATTTCAAATATTAAATTTGATACCTTAGTTTGAATTCATATAAATGTAATTATTTTATTTTATTTCTGTTAGAGAAAAATATTTACCAAATATATATGTTTTACTTATTTTTATTATTGAAAACCAAATATATATATATTTAAATATACTGAATCCTTAGAATGAACAACATCCTATTTTCCATTAGAACCACTTGTTGGATTCAAAACAAAAAGATTTTAAATCTTTTATATTAAATATGAATTGTTTTTGAATAATCTCATTATATGTTCTGATCGCATCTGTTCTTTTTGACACAATTACTTATAACTATCTATAGTCTCTCCTCAACTCATAAATAGGAGGATAATGCACTTCAACACACTCAAACCCACATCCTCATGTTTTGATAATAATACCCATACCAATAAAACTAAAACTCAGTCGACATATTAAATATGATTTTAAATTCAAAATTTGCATGAAAAAGAGATTATCATTAGACTCACATCCACCAAAATATGTTTGTTGAAGCCCAATTTTGACTGGGCCCAACAAATTTAAATTTATTTTAAAATTAAATTTATCTTAAATTTAAATTTATTTGAATTTATTATGAATTTAAATTTAAAATTCATTTTTTTAAAAAATGTCCAGGTACAAAATGTCCAATATTACAAAGCTTAATTGGGCCCGAGGTCAAATAACCCAAATTAAATTACAAATGGCCCAAGTCAGCCTAAACCCTAAGCCCAATCAACTACAACTAATGCTGCTACCACCTTCCCCTCAGCCAACCAGGACGCGCCACGACAGCAACCTTGTCACCATTTTCAGCATCCACTTGCCTTTGCAATAACCGCCACTGTTACAAGCCACTGCCATTGCCGGACCTGCAAAAGAAAAAGGATGTATATTTAGTTGTATAAGACAAAAGGAAATCATTGAAAATTCGGCTATAAGAGCCAAATTGAACGTTTGTAAACGGATCTCGGTTTTTTTTGGAAAAAGAAAGAAATCGCATTTAAACTTAAGCCTTTTGATCCCTACACATATTCTGTTATTCTATTGGTATCTAATAGCTCGAATAGGCACCAAGCAACTGAAACAGAGTCAAAGTATCAAGCCCCGAAACTAACCAGGTACATTTAAGGTATTTAATGTCATGAGCGTTTCAAATTCTAAAACCATCAGTTTTTTTAAGTGCATATTAATACATGTACTCAATACCCCTAAAGCATTTACTGTTTTTTTGGTTTTACAAAACATATCAATAATAGTCATTATTAATAATAGCATTAATGACGTTAATAACAAATGAACAGTTTTATAATAAATGTTTTAGTAATAATAATTAATATTAATAATTAAAAATAGAAAAATAAAAGGACAAGAAGTACCCCCTTGTTGCGCCGTCGCCGGAGGTCCGCCGAAACCGTCACCGAATGTCCCCGTGCCTCTACGCCTAAATCTGCAAGAAAACGAGAGAATATGTTAAAACCCTTTTAAACTAACGGAGTCGTAAAAAAATGATTTCCTAAAAAAAACTGTTAAAAGGAATAGATCGGGGTTTGATCGCACCAGATCTAAACCCGATCTTCGTTTTAAAATAACAAAAAAGAGAAAAAAAAAGGATAGTTTACCTTCGACGGAGGCGCGTGGCATAGGCACTAGAAGGCCCTCGGCGGTGACGCGCGACGACCACGCGTGGCGATAGACGGTGCACGTGTGGCCCCATGCGCGACGGACGGGGACCGGCCGGGAAGGGGCGAGAGGATTTCGAAGAGTTTTTTTTAAAAAGGTTGAGGAAATGACTTTTTTTTTTCTAAAAAGGGGTATTTATAAACCCTCAAAACGGTGACGTTTTGAGGGCTGAGTTTCAGCCCTAAAACGGCACCGTTCTAAGCTATTACCCGAATCCGACCCGAAATTCGATCCGACCCGACCTAGGATCCGCGTGTTTTTGAAGGAAGGGTTATTTATGCATTCGATCCTTCCGCTTTTTCTCAAATTTTTAATCAAACCCTTCTCGTACTTTTAATTAATTTCAAATTGGCTCATTTATTTTCAAAGCTTTTCAAATTAGTCCTTGAACCCGTTTGAAAGCACCAGGGGCTGCCATGTGTCATTATTTGGGTTTATTTCTACGAACAGTCCCTTTTCCTTTTAATTTGTTTTAATTTAATCCTTAAATTAAGTTTGTCTTAATTACAAAATTGACCCAAAAATTTTCCATAGTTTTCAAACTAGTCCTTTGACCTCAGGATGCCTCAGGGGCTACCACGTGTAACCTCTTTTAGTTTTATTATCCCGGAGGTCCCTAGATTGTCTAAAAATTACCATTTTACCCCCGAACTTCCAAAAATCCCATTTTTGACCTCGAACTTTCCAAAAATCACCATTTTACCCTCAAACTTCCAAAAATCCCATTTTTGACCCCAAAACTTCTAAAAATTACCATTTTACCCCCGAACTCCCAAAAATCCCATTTTTAACCCCGAAACTTCCAAATATTTCATTTTTACCCTTGAACTTTCAAAAATCCGATTTTTGATCTCGAACCTTCCAAAATTACCATTTTACCCCCAAACTTCCAAAAATCCCATTTTTGACCCCAAAACTTCTAAAAATTACCATTTTACCCCCAAACTCTCAAAAATCCCATTTTGACCCCTAAAGTTCTAAAAATTTTCATTTTTACCCCTGAACTCCCAAAAATCCCATTTTTAACCCTAAAACTTCAAAAAAATTTCATTTTTACCCCCGAACTTCTAAAAATCCCATTTTTAACCCCAAAACTTCCAAAAATCCCATTTTTAACCCCGAATTTTCCTAAAATCACTATTTCTCCCTCGAGAATCCAAAATTATCGTTTTACCCTGGGTATCTGAAAGGTCTCATTTTCAACCCCGATTGCATCTTTCTTCTTTCTCATTAATATTTGCATTTAGTTTTAAATTATTATGTACTCATATTTTGCATTTTTGATTTCTCGAGAATAATTTATCTTTTTATTTATCTTACTTCACGTTATTCGATTCCATTATTAACTACTCATTCATATTCAACTCGCATGGTTATTTTCAAAATTATTTTTTTATACAAAAACTTTAAAATCGAGGCAATATCCTTTTATTTCGAGTTCCGAAAATTTGTGCCTTAACTTACTAGGTGCAATTTTTCCTCAAATCGAAATAATCGAATACCCTTAATCGAGGCAATGTTTCCTTATCTTCGATTCTGAAATATTGCGCCTTAACTTACTAGGTGCAACTTTTCTTTAAATCGAGATAATTAAATATCTTTTTTCCAAAGATTAAAAAAAAGGGAGGGTTTTGCAAAGGGAAACTCGTCATTTTTGGATTCTGAAATGTTGTGTCCTAACTCACTGGACGCAACTTTTCTTCTCAGATCACTTTGAAATAACGGGGTTTCCAAATAAACCCCATTTCTTTAAAATTTAACTCATGTATTCAAGGATCGTATTTTAAATTTTAAGCTTTTAAATGTTACAAATTAAGACCCGAAAATAATCAATATGGTGCCAATTTTGGGCGTATGAGGGTGTCAATTCTTCCTCACACGTAACCGACTCCTGAACCATTTTTCTGGATTTCGAAGACCTACATGTTCTCAAAACGGTTTTTTAAAAAAAAAAACGTTTTATGGTGATCCAATCACACCGAATAAAGGATAGGTGGCGACTCCCATTATTTTTTTATTTTTAAAATAATTTTTGAAACTCGTCGTTTTCCGAATCGAAGGATGGTTTCTACAGCTGGCGACTCTGCTGGCGACTTTTAAGAATAAACGAGAGTCAAGCCGAAATTGATTATCTTTGGGTCTTCTTTGGAAACTTTTAAGCTTCAGTTTTGTTTAAAAGGTGATCCTCGTCATCTTTTGTGACATTATATCATGTGATATTACTAGTGCAAATTCGCATGCATTTGCATTTAGTATTACCCTTTAAGTGGAAGCCTGAAACTACTCTTTCGTGAGGTCTTCGCCTCCGTGCAAGATAGTGAATCACTTTTGGGATTAGTACCCTTGTTTTCGTGAAGTTTTCACTTCCGTGTAAACATGTGGGAAATGCATCCCCCTAAACCGAACTCGTCCGTGTAAGCTTGTAGTGGGTGAGGATCGAGGAATCTGCTGGTTTGGGTACCTCTACTTTAGAACCCCAAAACCACATATAGCAAACCATAGGAACTTGCTTAGAAAGGAGTTATACTAAACCATTTAGTGACCTTCCAAGACACTCTTAGGTTCTATGCTATATTTATTGATATTATGTGCTTCGCTAACTTGTTTATTTTGTCTCTTCTTTGCATCGCATTTGCATCATCATATCCAGAGAAGGTAGAGACTCAAAAGTTCAGTTACCTATAAGAGAATTAATCATGGAAAACAAGTACTTTGATAAAGTGGAGGATAATATGGTCGTACGCGTGTGGTCGAAGGAGACTCAACGCCAAAAAAGAGACAGCTTAGTGGAAGGATATGAGTCAGAGCTTTGGGATTATATCAGGATCAGCACGGCTCAAAACAATGTGTTAGAATTGAAAGAGATATGGGACAGTTGGGACAACAACATGAAAGAGACCTTTTACCAAGAATACGGAGATTTGCCATACTTGTGCGAAGTTAAGGTGGACAAATCCCTCTTTAGAGCCTTAACACAGTATTGGAATTCGACCTACAATTGCTTCACCTTCGGGAATATAGACATGACACCGACGATAGAAGAATACACCACTTTGCTCCGTTGTTCGAAGTTTTCAGTAGATAAGGCCTATTCTAGAGCTCCAAATCTCCCGACCATGGTTAAAAGATTGATAAACATCACGGGCATGAGCGAACAATGGGTTACAGCTCGAGTCAAGGTCAAGGGCGACAACAAATTCATCACGTGGAAAAGCCTGCGAGACTTAATATTGACTCATCTAGATGCAAAAAAGAAGATCGACATTTTAGCCCTAAGCATCTACGGTTTGGTCGTTTTTTCAAAGGCTTTGGGGCATATAGAATACACAATGATAGATTTGTTCGATAGATTAAGTAAAAGAGTGACACCTGTCCCGGCTATACTAACTGAAACTTTCAGATCTTTAAATGTATGCAGAAAGGAGGGAGAAGGTCGATTTATCGCCTGCGCACCACTACTGATGGTATGGTTCTATAGTCACTTTTGGAAGACAGAAAAAGTCTCCTATCAGTACTTGTCTAAAGATTACTCCTCTTTGAAAGAGTTCGTGGCCACACAGAGACAAGAAAACTTCTCGGAAGAAAAGTAGATGGTCATACTCCAAAGCCTCAAAGACGAAGACATAAAGTGGCGAGCGCCATGGTTTATTCCTGATGAAATATTATATTGGTGAGGAGATCTTGACTGGGTCCCATTGGCAGGAATATCGGGAGCAACCGGGTATGCACCTCTGCTAGTGTCAAGACAATACAGATCAAGGCAGTTCATATCCGTGACTTATGGGATAGCTTAGTGTGAATTCATGTACCGGGGAGAAAATAATAAGAAAAGGATTTGGGAAATCTCAAATGCATGAAATTAGGTTTAAAAAATGAAAGCATTCGACGCCAATCCCATGATAACTGCAGAATATGATTGGTGGAGAAACAGAAGAATTAACGATAATATTTCTATACCAAACCCGGAGATTGTCCGTCCAATTGAAAAACACTTGCAGGTTGTTCCGAGTGAATTAGAAATAATTAAACAGGATTTCGAAAAGAAAAGCGCTGAGATGGGGAAAGCGATAGAAAAATTGGAGGAAGAGAAGGTACTTTTAGGATTGGACATTGATGTTTAAAAGCTAGAGGCGGAGAAATTAAGAAAAGGGAATAATAAGGCTGAAGAAGATCTTAGCAGCCTAAAGAAGGACTATAAAAAGCTTTGAATGTCAATGAGAACCACCGGTTTAGGTAAGACATCAGAGCAATGGCAGCAGGAAATCCGTGAAGAGAAAAATAAGACAAGCCACTGGAAAAATAAAATTTCAAGACGCCCAAGTTCAGGAGAACGCTATAAAAAGTAGCCTTTTGGAAAGCCAAGCCGAAGTGATTGAATTAAAAGCTCGAGTAGGAGAATTGGAGGAGTCCTTATACAGGCATCGCAGCCGAAATTCAGTAATAGAACTGAAAGCAAGCCGAGCTGAGATCGAGAGACTGAGTAAGAGAGTGGAAGAATTAGAGGCCTCTTTGTAGAATAGCGAGATAAGGACCGAGATTTTGGAAAGGACGTTGGAGACGAATGATTGGCATCTTCAGCAAACTCAGAAGGATGTCAGAGAAAGAGATTATGTTATGGGAGAAGCTTTAAATCAAATACACGAAGTAGCTAATCATGTGCAAACACTGGCAGTTGAAGCAGAAGAGCTGGGCACATAATACGAGATGAAGACGAAACGAAGGCAGAAGTTGTCAAAACTCCTTTAGAAAGTCAAGGCTCTAAGCATCAAAGCAAAACCGTTTATGTAATTTGCTTTATGTTAAAGAACTTGTTATCCGAATAAAGTTTTCTAAATGGAAAGTGAATTATAAGTCAAATACCTTTCTCTTGCATATATGCATCATATTCGCATCACATTTTTTGCATGCTTCTGCATAACAATCCTAACCTATTATAATTTACCGTCCAGCTACATCAGTAACCATTGAAAACTCACACCATTATAATATTCGAAAGAAAACTAAAGCCATGGAGCAAAGACTTGAACAAATCCAAAAAGAGTTACAAGACCAGATGCAAGAGCACATCCAAAAACATATGAGCATGATGTGAAGAGAAATGAAGAACCAATTCATGAAGGTACAGAAAAGCCTAATGAATGAGTTAGCGCAAGTAAAACAAAGCATGACTGATAGGGGAAAGAGTCTTGTTATTGAGGAAGAAGAAGACCCAATTGTCCCCCCAGACTTTACACCCCTCCAAAACCCGGCTTCGCATGAAATACCTACACGAGAGCCCACTGTTACTGTAAGGGCACAGCAACCAGCTACGGGCACGTCACGACCGGCTAATTATCCAATTGGATCAAGATCCAACCCAGAGGATAATGCCGCGAATCTGGGTGTCCCAGACTTTGACGAGATGATAAGAGAAGATCTCCCCAGATAAATAGAAGAAAAATATAGGCGTTTAAAAGAGAAAATCGACGCAATGCAGGGAGTTGAAATTTCCTATGGGGTACACGCCAAGGAGCTAAGTCTAGTTCCGGACCTAGTCCTCCCTCCCAAATTCAAAGCTCCAGAATTTGAAAAATATTGCGGAACGAGCTACCCTGAAGCTCACTTAACCATGTTCTACAGAAAGATTGCGGGGTACGTTCATAACGACCAACTGTTAATTCATTATTTTCAAGACAGCCTGGTCGGGTCGGCAACTAGATGGTACAATCAGTTGAGTCGATCAAAAATTCATTCGTGGAAGGATTTGACACAAGCTTTCTTAAAACAATACGGGCATGTAATAGAGATAGCTCCTGATCAGTTTACACTGCAGAATATGGAAAAAAAAGTCAAATGAGAGCTTTAGAACATATGCGAAGAGGTGGCGCGAGATGGCAACCCAAGTACAGCCACTGCTAACAGAAAAAGAGACAACCATGTTATTTGTCAATACCCTCAAAGCTCTTTACCTAAATCATCTGTTAGGAAGCACCACCAAGAGTTTTTCTAATATGGTCATGTCAGGGGAAATGATTGAAAATACGATCAAAGCCGGTGAAATTGAAACCGGAGAAAACCCTAAAAGGCATGTTCCTAGAAGAAGGGATAACGTGGTCAATAATACAAGCATATACAGACCTAGCTACACCAGACCCTTTGTCGCAAATCAGCCCAAAACTCCAATGGGCAATTACCAAAATACTCCGCGGCAGGAGATGGACACTAGGCCAAATAGAGGAAGAATTCAATATACTCCCCTCCCGATGTCATATGGGAAACTCTACAAGATATTATATGATGCGCATGAGGTGACTCCTCAGCATGTAAGCCCATACAAACCTCCATTCCCGGCTTGGTACAATACAAAAGCTCACTGTGAATACCATGCAGGGGCCGAAGGGCACTCGATTGACAATTGCCTTGCTTTTAAAAGACGAGTCGAATGACTCATAGAGCATGGAATCGTAAAGTTAGAAGAGCCGGCAAAGCCTAATATAGCTGGGAATCCTTTGCCTAATCACCCAGAGCAAGGGGTGAATGCCCTGTTAGAAGATAGAGCCCGAAAAATTAAGAGAAATGTTGAAGAAATTAAGTCCCCGCTTCGGTGGGTATGGCAGGAGTTGGTTAAAGAAAGGATAGTCGTGAGCGATAAAGAGAATATGATAATCGGGGATGATTACCATTGCGAGTTTCACGCCGTCAAAGAGCATAAAATTTAGAGTTACGTCGAGTTCAAAGCCGTGGTCCAGATGTTGATGGACAATCGAGAGCTGGAATTTTTTGAAGAAGGGGTGGAAGCTAATGATGTTTGCACCTCTGAGGACGAGACAGCTTATGGAAGCAATCGCCCCAAAGTGATTATTAATGGTACGGTAAGAAAACAGATAACTCCCTGTGTTATAATACAGAAGTCTGCAACATTTCCTTATAAGGACAACAAGAAAGTCCTATGGAGTTACAATTGCAACGTGACTTTGTGAATAAAGAAAAAGAGGTCAACAAAGGGAAAGCTAGAATGCATGAGCCTGAGGAGGAAATGACTAATAAGCCGGAAGCACCAATCAACGAGCTGGTATCTGAGAATGAGGCGAGAGAGTTTTTAAAGTTTTTAAGACATAGTGAATATAGTGTAGTAGAGCAACTACACAAACAACTTGCTCGGATATCGATCTTGTCATTGCTTTTAAGCTCGAAGGCCCATCGAAGCGTACTAATGAAAGTACTGAACGAAACGTATGTAGCAGATGACATCTCTGTCAGCAAACTAGATCGATTGGTCAATAATGTGAGTGCTGACAACTTTATTTTCTTCAGCGATGATGAAATCCCAACGGGAGGAATAGGGTTCGCCAAGGCCTTACACATCACTACCCGTTGTAAAGGGTATACATTACCTGGAGTACTCATAGATAATGGTTCAGCCTTGAATGTGCTACCGTTAGCTACACTACAAAGATTACCAATTGATAGCTCTCACATGAAAGGATGTAACAACATAGTGAGAGCATTTGACGGAACAGGAAGGAAGGTAATGGGGAAGATTGAAGTACCCCTTCAGATTGGACCAAATACATACGAAGTAGATTTTCTAGTGATGGACATTAGGCCCACTTATAACTGTCTGCTAGGAAGACTGTGGATCCACTCAGCCGGGGTAGTACCTTCCTCTTTACACCAAAAAGTGAAGCTAATAAATGAAGGGCTGCTGATCACGATTAATGCTGAGGAGAAAATAATCGCGTCCATAACAAGCGATTCACCCTACGTGGGGATGGACGAGAAGGCTGTGGAATGCTCGTTCCACTCATTGGAGTTTGTCAATGCAACCTTCATTTCAGAAGGGAGAAAGATACCTATGCCTACAATATCCTTGACCACTAGGATGGGTTTGAAATTAACAGTCGAAAAAGGAGCGATATTTGGGAGAAGACTAGAAAAATACCTTCAAGGAAGAGTTAATGTGCCGATGCTATTAGAAAAACAGGATCGTTATGGCCTGAGATACAAGCCGGACGCAAAACAAAAGAGGAAAGAATTGGAGAAAAAGCAAGAAAGGAGGAGGACCAAACTGTCAGGAAAATACATCTCGTGAGAACCCATGGTTTTCCCGCACGTCTACGAGACTTTTGTCTCAGGAGGGGTGATCAACCAGTAGGAAAAGAAGCAAGTGGCGATTGGAACCAAAGGGGTCATCATGAAAGCTTTGGACATTAATGTTATATCAGACAAAGGAAATGAAGGGAATCCATCAAGAGTTGGTACGTATGCGCCTGGAAGCACCTTGAATAATTGGACCATGGACGAGCTCCTTGTAATTTTTAGGATTTCCTCAGAGTAATGCTCGAAAACACTTATTGCTTTAGGCTCGAAAGCAATATGGATCTTTTTGTAAAAAGGGCCCACGGTCATTACTCAGATATTTTGAATGAAATGCACTTTCTATCTTACACTCTTCTCCATAATTATTCCTTAATTTCTTAATTCGGCTTAATAAACCATCCGTACATATCCAGTAAACAAGGGCAATTATTCTTTAATACATACATACTCATACAATACCACATATTCATTCTTTCGTAAATTTATTTTGTTCTTTGGACTTCTATTTCATCCTTTGACAGATCCCCAAATATCAATAATATGAGCAACCCTGACGCTAACTTAGAATCCTACTTCGAACAAGATACGTGGTCGGAAGAGCTTCAAGACCTTAAAGATAATCAAGATTGTGATCCACCTCTAAATCTTTTAAGAATGATGGAACAGGAAGAAAAACAGATCTTGCCTCATTCGGACCCAATGGAAGTTATAAATCTGGGGCACGAAGATGAAAAGAAAGAGGTGAAGATTGGAACAAGCATCTCCGAAGAAACTAGAAGGGATCTTATCGATTTGCTTCAAGAATTCCAAGATATCTTCGCATGGTCTTATCAGGATATGCCAGTTTGAAAACTGACATTGTGGTCCATAAACTCCCTATAAAAGAAGAAAGCAAACCCGTGCAACAAAAACTTTGAAGGATGAGACCGGATGTGTTATTAAAAATAAAAGAAGAAGTCAAGAAACAATTTGACGCCGGCTTCCTCTAGGTGGTCAAATACTCTGAATGGGTAGCTAATATAGTCCCCGTTCCTAAAAAAGACGGAAATGTGCGCAAGTGTGTGGACTATCAAGATTTAAATAAAGCTAGCCCAAAGGATAATTTTCCCTTACCCCACTTCAACACTTTAGTCGATAACAGGATAGGACATTCCCTATTTTCCTTTATGGATGGTTTCTCTGGGTAAAATCAGATAAGGATGGGCCCAGAAGACATGATCAAAACCACTTTTGTCAAGCTATGGGGAACATTTTGCTACAAGGTGATGCCCTTTGGGCTAAAAAATGCAGGGGCAACTTATCAAAGGGCCATGGTAACCTTGTTCCATGACATGATGCATAGGGAAATTGAGGTTTACGTTGATGACATGATTTCAAAATCCCGAACAGAGGAGGAACATGTAAGAATCCTAAGAAAGTTATTTGGAAGGCTAAGGAAATATCAATTAAAGTTAAATCTAGCCAAATGCACTTTCGAGGCCACATCAAGAAAATTGTTAGGCTTCGTAGTCAGCAAAAGAGGAATTGAAATTGACCCAGATAAAGTCAAAGCCATACAGGAGCTACCACCACCCAGCACGCAGAAAGAAGCTCGGGGGTTATTAGGAAGACTAAATTACATTTCTCGGTTCATTTCACAGTTGACTAAGCAATGTAATCCTATCTTTCGTCTGCTTAGAAAATGTAACTCGGGTGTTTGGGATGATGAATGTCAGGTAACCTTCAATAAGGTCAAAGAATATTTATCCAAGGCATCCATATTGGTACCTCCAATTCTTAATAAGCCATTGATCCTGTACTTAACGGTCTTCGAGAATCCCATGGGATGCGTACTAAGCCAACACGATAAATTCGAAAAGAAAGAAAGGGCGATATATTATCTCAGCAAGAAATTCACTGATTGCGAGACGCGATACGCCTATTGAAAAATTATGTTGTGCCCTAGTCTGAACTACACGCAGATTAAGACAATACATGTTATATCACACCACTTGGTTGATTTCGAAATTGGACCCTCTAAAGTATTTGATGGAGTCAGCAGCATTGAATGGGAGATTAGCTCGATGGCAAATCTTGCTTTCGGAATTCGACATAGTCTATGTCAATCAGAAGGCAATAAAAGGAAGTGCGATAGTAGACTTCTTGGCAAGTAGAGCTTTAAAAGACTATGAGCCGATAGACTTTGATTTTCCGAATGAAGATTTAATGTATATAGCGGTCACCGAAGGGGCAATCACGGAAGAATGACCTTGAAGATTGAATTTCGATGGAGCTTCAAATGCCACGGGTAATGAGATTGGGGCAATCTTGGTATCACCAGAGGAAGATCATTACCCTTTTACCAGCAAGCTCGATTTTGATTGCACAAATAATATGGTGGAATACGAAGCATGTATCTTGGGAATCCGTGCAGCCATAGAGCGGAGAATCAAAATTTTGGAAATTTATAGAGATTCCGCGCTGGTGATCTATCAACTAAAAGGAGAATGGGAAACAAGGGATTCAAAGTTAGTGGATTACCGCAAGTTAGTCCTCGAGTTTATCACAGAATTCAACGACGTCACGTTCCATTATCTCCCACGAGAAGAAAACCAGATGGCCTATGCTCTTGCCACTCTAGCTTCGATGATTAAGGTAAGTAGGACGGAAAATGTAAAACCCATTCAGATGAGAATTTATGAAGCTCCTGCTCATTGTTGTGATATTGAGGCAGGGGAAGAAGAGGAAAAAGATGATCACCCATGGTACCAGAATGTTCTTCAGTTTGTTAAAGATTGAACGTATCCCGAGCAAGCCTCAGAAAATGAAAAGAGGACGTTGCGAAGACTAGCCAGTGAATATGTCCTAGACGGGGAAATCTTGTACAAGAGGAGAAAAGATCGAGTGTTGCTAAGATTTGTCGATGCAATTAAAGCTAAAAAGATCTTAGAAGAAGTTCACGAAGGCATTTGCGGGACACACGCCAACGGTTTCACAATGTGCCGAAAAATAATGAGATTTGGGTATTACTGGGCTAGTATGGAGGGCGATTGCATCAATTATGCCAAGAAGTGCCATAAATGCCAATTCTACGGAGACAAGATTCATGTACCTCCATCACACCTTCATGTCATGACTTCTCCCTGGCTTTTTTCTATGTGGGGCATGGATTCATCGGGCCAATTTCTCCAAAGGCTTCCAATGGCCATAGATTCATCTTTGTGGTGATTGACTACTTCACTAAATGGGTAGAGGAAACTTCATATGCTAATGTTACCAAGTCTGCGGTTAGCAAGTTCCTGAAAAAAGAAACTTTTTGCCGATACGGGATGCCCGAAAGAATCATATCCGACAATACCCTTAATTTGAACAATAGCACGATAGCAGAAGTTTGTGAACAATTCAAAATTAAGCATCATAATTCTTCTCCCTATCGCCCAAAGATGAACGGGGCTGTGGAGGCAGCTAACAAGAATATCAAGAAGATTGTGGCAAAAATGACCGAGACCTACAAAGACTGGCACGAAAAATTACCATTTGCCTTCATGGCCTACAGAACTTCAATCAGAACTTCTACTGGGCAACACCATTCTCATTGGCATACGGTATGGAAGCAGTCTTGCCTATCGAGGTTGAAATACCTTCCCTACGAGTCTTAACAGAGCTCCAACTAGACGAGGCTGAATAGGTCCAAGCTCGTTATGACCAGTTGAATTTGATCGAGGAAAAAAGATTAAAAGTCATTTGCCATGGCCAGATGTACTAGAAAAGAATGACGCGAGCCCATGACAAAAAGGTTCGTCCCAGGGAATTCTATAAGGGGGATCTAGTTTTAAAAAAGATACGTCTCATACACAAA
The DNA here is from genome assembly GCA_039519145.1 of Kokia cookei. Taxonomy (NCBI): domain Eukaryota; kingdom Viridiplantae; phylum Streptophyta; class Magnoliopsida; order Malvales; family Malvaceae; genus Kokia; species Kokia cookei. The sequence goes on from CM076903.1 coordinate 40,791,230, forward strand.
GATTTCCGTGGGAAATGAATGCCTAATTGGGAAGGGCCTTATGTGGTAAAAAAGGCTTTCTCAGGAAGAGCTCTCATCTTAACGGAAATGGACGGCAAGGAGTTATACAACCCTGTCAATTCAGACTCGGTAAAAAAATACTTCGCCTAAAAACAAAAGGAGAATTGAGATGAAAACCCGCAAAAGGCGTTCAAAAAAAAAAAGGTTCAGGATGAAAACTCGCAAATGGCGGCTCAGGTTCAAGAACGGGTCGGCGAGATGGAGGAAGGTTACAACTTGAAACATCAACAAAGCACTCTAGATCTTCTAGACACACATCTGAGACTAGGAATAATTCTCAAGCGAAGTTGGCGTAGAATAGCTCATTTTGCGATTTCTGGGGCAACCAATTATTTTTTGTATACTTGGCAATTTTCAACCAATGATTGTTTCTTTTGATCCTCTTTTTATTGTTTCCCTTGATCCTCTTCTTAATAGAATGTTGGAAATACGACTTTGATTCTGCACAATTTTGACCAAGCATTTTGCATCTAAATAACAGGTAATGAACTAATAAATCATACAAAAATCATGAGCATTATTCTGAAGTTTTCAGAAATTACAAGAAACCCGAAACAAGACCACCAACTGGAAGAGAAGCTTAAAAACAAGTAATTACAGAACAACCTGGAAGGGACAGAGCAACACATCAAAGGCAGAATTTGGACAGGCGACAAACCATGCCGACCTGAATGGATAATAAACAAATCTGACATTCATCATGCACATTCATATAAGTTAAGAACATTTAATTCATTCTAATCATGACGCTCTAATTTAGGCCTACATAGAGGCTCATAGAAGCATACTTCACAGGTCACATGGCGAGATGAATCATTAAGTTGAAAAGGTACGGGACTCCAATGCTCTACCCCGACCACGGGGTAAATTACGATTATCCACAAAATGACGCAGTCATCTTCCCGATGAGATACTAAGAAGAAGACCAAATCAAATCCACGCTCGACGTAAGCAAATCTTCTAACCCCAGCTTCCTGATGAGACACTGAGAAGCAGGTCGAAGTAATAAAACGGTTGGCTTCTTGATGAGATACTGAGAAGTGGACCAAATTCGTCTTCCTGATGAGATACAGAGAAGCGAATTGAAACAAACGACGCGATCATCTTCCCGATGAGATACTGAGAAGAAGACCAAATCAAATCCACGCTCGACGTAAGCAAATCTTCGAACCCCAGCTTCCTGATGAGACACTAAGAAGCAGGTCGAAGTAATAAGACGGTTGGCTTCCTTATGAGATACTGAAAAGTGGACCAAATTCGTCTTCCTGATAAGATACAGAGAAGCGAATTGAAACAAACGACGCGGTCATCTTCCCGATGAGATACTGAGAAGAAGACCAAATCAAATCCACGCTCGACGTAAGTAAATCTTCGAACCCCAGCTTCTTGATGAGAAACTGAGAAGCAGGTCAAAGCAATAAAACGGTTGGCTTCCTGATGAGATACTGAGAAGTGGACCAAATTCATCTTCCTGATGAGATACAGAGAAACAAATTGAAACAAACGACGCAGTCATCTTCTCGATGAGATTCTGAGAAGAAGACCAAATTAAACCCACGCTCGATATAAGCAAATCTTCGAATACCAGCTTTCTGATGAGACACGGAGAAGCGGGTCGAAGCAATGAACGGTTAGTGTCCTGATGAGATACTGAGAAGAAGGTCAAGACTCAAAGACTACGGTGATGAATTCCAATCTCCTTGAAAGGAATGAGAGGTAGATGCGGTAAAACCGAAAGGTCAAGGGAATAAAAGGGGGACCAATTGAAGAAAGAACATCAAAGAGATGAGACTTGACAAATTGGGCATCCTTTTGGGTCTTTTCTCCATTCCTGTTGACACAGCAACGAGCAAAGAGGGGCAGTTGTTGAAGCCCAAATTTGACTGGGCCCAACAAATTTAAATTTATTTTAAAATTAAGTGTATCTTAAATTTAAATTTATTATGAATTTAAATTTAAAATTCATTTAAAAAAAATGTCCAGGTACAAAATGTCCAATATTACAAAGCCCAATTGGGCTCGAGGTCAAATAACCCAAATTAAATTACAAATGGCCCAAGTCAGCCTAAACCCTAAGCCCAATCAACTACAACTAATGCTACTACCACCTTCCCCTCAACCAACTAGGACGCGCCACGACAGAAACCTTGTCACCATCTTCAGCATTCACTTGCCTCTGCAATAACCGCCATTGTTACAAGCCACTGCCATCGCCGGACCTGCAAAAGAAAAAGGGTGTATATTTAGTTGTATAAGACAAAAGGAAATCATTGAAAATTCGGCTATAAGAGCCAAATTGAACGTTTGTAAACGGATCCCGGTTTTTTTTTGGAAAAAAAAAAGAAATCGCATTTAAACTTAAGCCTTTTGATCCCTACACATATTTTGTTCTTCTATTGGTATCTAATAGCTCAAATAGGCACCAAGCAACTGAAACAGAGCCAAAGTATCAAGCCCCGAAACTAACCAGGTACATTTAAGGTATTTAATGTCATGAGCGTTTCAAATTCTAAAACCATCAGTTTTTTTAAGTGCATATTAATACATGTACTCAATACCCCTGAAGCATTTACTGTTTTTTTGGTTTTACAAAACATATCAATAATAGTCATTATTAATAATAGCATTAATGATGTTAATAACAAATGAACAGTTTTATAATAAATGTTTTAGTAATAATAATTAATATTAATAATTAAAAATAGAAAAATGAAAGGACAAGAAGTACCCCCCTTGTTGCGCCGTAGCCGGAGGTACGTCGAAACCGTCACCGAATGTCGCTCGTGCCTCTACGCTCGAATCTAAAAGAAAACGAGGGAAATATGTTAAAACCCTTTTAAACTAACGGAGTCGTAAAAAAATGATTTCCTAAAAAAAACTGTTAAAAGGAATAGATCGGGGTTTGATCTCACCGGATCTAAACCCGATCTTCGTTTTAAAATAACAAAAAAGAGAAAAAAAAAGACTGTTTACCTTCAACGGAGGTGCGTGGCGCGTAGAAGGCAACTACGCGGGCACCGGAAGGCCCTCGACGGTGATGCGCGACAACCACGCGCGGGGATCGGCGGTGCACATGTGGTCCCAGGCACGACGGACGGTGACCGGCCTGACTGGCCGTGGCAGGGTCGGCTGGGAAGGGGCGAGAGGATTTCGGTGAGTTTTTTTTGGTTTTTTTTAAAGGTTGAGGAAATGACTTTTTTTTTTTCTGAAAAGGGGTATTTATAAATCCTAAAAACGTTGCCGTTTTGAGGGTTGAGTTTCAACCCTAAAACGGCACCGTTCTGAGCTATTACCCGAATCCGATCCGACCCGACCTAGGATCTGCGTGTTTTTGAAGGAAGGGTTATTTATGCATTCGATCCTTCCGCTTTTTCTCAAATTTTTAATCAGTCCCTTCTCGTACTTTTAATTAATTTCAAATTGGCTCATTTATTTTCAATGCTTTTCAAATTAGTCCTTGAACCCGTTTGAAAGCACCAGAGGCTACCACGTGTCATTATTTGGGTTTATTTCTACGAACAGTCCCTTTTCCTCTTAATTTATTTTAATTTAATCCTTAAATCAAGTTTGTCTTAATTACAAAATTGACCAAAAACTTTTTCATAGTTTTCAAACTAGTCCTTTGACCTCAGGATGCCTCAGAGGCTGCCACATGTCACCTCTTTTGGTTTTATTATCCCGGAGGTCCCTAGACTGTCTAAAAATTACCATTTTACCCCCGAACTTCCAAAAATCCCATTTTTTACCTCGAACCTTCCAAAAATCACCATTTTACCCTCAAACTTCTAAAAATCCCATTTTTAACCTCGAAACTTCTCAAAATTACCATTTTACCCCCAAACTCCCAAAAATCTCATTTTTGACCTTAAAACTTCCAAAAATTTCAATTTTACCCCCGAACTTTCAAAAATCCCATTTTTGACCCCGAACCTTCCAAAAATTACCATTTTACCCCCAAATTTCCAAAAATCCCATTTTTGACCCCAAACCTTCCAAAAATTACTATTTACCCTTAAACTTCCAAAAATCTCATTTTTGACCCCAAAACTTCTAAAAATTACCATTTTACCCCCAAACTCCCAAAAATCCCATTTTGACCCTTAAACTTCCAAAAATTTTCATTTTTACCCTCGAACTCCCAAAAATCCCATTTTTGACCCCAAAACTTCCAAAAAAATTTCATTTTTACCCCCAAACTTCCAAAAATCTTATTTTTGACCTCAAAACTTCCAAAAATCTAATTTTTAACCCCGAATTTCCCAAAATCACTATTTTACCCTCGAGAATCCAAAATTACCGTTTTGCCCCCGAGTATTCGAAAGGTCTCGTTTTCAACCCCGATTGCATCTTTCTTCTTTCTCATCAATATTTGCATTTAGTTTTAAATTATTATGTACTCATATTTTGCATTTTTTATTTCTCAAGAATAATTTATCTTTTTATTTATCTTACTTCGCGTTATTCGATATACATTATTAACTACTCATTCATATTCAACTCGCATGCTTATTTTCAAAATTGTTTTTTTATACAAAAACTTTAAAATTGAGGCAATATCTTTTTATTTCGAGTTCCGAAAATTTGTGCCTTAACTTACTAGGTGCAATTTTTCCTCAAATCGAAATAATCGAATACCCTTAATCGAGGCAATGTTTCCTTATCTTCGATTCTGAAATATTACGCCTTAACTTACTAGCTGCAACTTTTCTTTAAATCGAGATAATCAAATATCCTTTTTCCAAAGATATAAAAAAAGGGGGGGTTTTGCAAAGGGAAACTCGTCATTTTTGGATTCTGAAATGTTGTGTCCTAACTCACTGGACGCAACTTTTCTTCTTCGATCATTTTGAAATAACGGGGTTTCCAAATAAACCCCATTTCTTTAAAATTTAACTCATGTATTCAAAGATCGTATTTTAAACTTTAAGCTTTTAAATGTTACAAATTAAGACCCGGAAATAATCAATATGGTGCCAATTTTGGGCGTATGAGGGTGTCAATCCTTCCTCACACATAATTGACTCCTGAACCAATTTTTCTGGATTTCGAAGACCTACATGTTCTCAAAACGGTTTTTTTTAAATAAAAAAAAACGTTTTATGGTGATCCAATCACACCGAATAAAAGATTAGTGGCGACTCCCATTATTTTTCGATTTTTAAAATAATTTTCGAAACTCGTCGTTTTCCAAATCGAAGGATGGTTTCAACAATGTTGATGATAATTATTTATTTTTATTTTGATGAACAAAGAAAAGAGAGAGAAAAAGTAAGATAAAAAACTAAACTAAAGTAAAATAAAATAAAATAAATATTATAATGTCACACCTATAAATTAAACAAAAATATCATAATAATTATAACAATGAACTTAAAATTTTAAATTTAAAAAATAAAAAAATTTAAATTTTTAAAAATAAAAATAAAATCACTAAATTCCCTCATAATTTTATCAATGCCTTTAAGTGAGCCCTGCAAAGGCATAAGTTTACCGGTTGCTTGTCTGCTGTTGAATGTTCTTTCATTTCTCTTTAAATTAAAGGACGACTTTTTTTTCAAAGCTTTACTTTTCATGTGTGTCTATGTATATAAAAATTTTAGTACAGATTTTGTCTCTAAATTTAATTTGTATTTAATTAATATTTGAATTTGTATTTTACCATTTAAATTAATATTTTTATGTTAATATCGTTAGTTTGTGTTGACGTAATACTAATAATCAATATGGTGGTGCTACGTGAAAGCCTCTTAATATTTCATATGATAAACGTGATTAAATTTTTTTTTAAAATATATAAATTAATAAAAATATTATTTTTTCATACCAAAAATGAACTTGAATAAACAACTATTCAGGTATGTTTGAATATAGATATTTATTTGTCTAGATTCATTTTAAATGTATTTTTGAATAATTTTATATATTTTAAATTTTTTAATAGGATATAAGGTTATTTATATTATTATTTTGAAACTAAAAATATATAAAATTTTAAAAAATTAAAATATATAAATTAATAAAAAATATTAAACAAGTTTTTATAGCAATAGTGAACCAGACAGAAAATTGTCAAGATTCATTCCAGACGTGCTTTTTTAGTTCTTTATATATATATATAATTTTATAAATTATATTTTATAATTTTTTATAATTTTCAAAATATTATGTGATTTGTTTATATATTTTTATAAAATTTTTCAAAATAATAATCTAAAAATTGATATTTATAAAAAATAAAATATTAGAAATAAATATGGAATGAATTTGGAAAAAAATTATATTCATTCTTGATGAAAAAACATTATGTTTTTTTATTAATTTATATATTTTAAAGAGTTTTTAATTCTATTTATTTATGTTTGCAAGACTACTACGTGCCACTAGCATATTAATTATCAGTGTCATATTAACATAAATTAATTATGTTAACGCAGAAGTAACCTTAGATAACGGAATATAAATTCACATGCTAACTAGATAAAAAAAAAATTGTAGTTCCATTCAAAATGATTCTTTGGGGGATTTCAATTCCGTTTTGATCAGAAAAATTCATTAACTCTTTAACAATTATAAGATATTGGAAAATACAACATATTCCTTGAGAAAAAAATAAAAACACAAATAATTTTATTAAAATAGTTCGTGACAGAAAAATAGGATTACGATTGATTAAAAATTCTCTATTTGAGAGATTAGTTTAATTTCTTTCTTTTGACTTTTCTTTTTCACCAAAAAATTATACAGAGAGAGCGCATAGAATTTGCATGCATCTAGAAGTTGAAAATCCCACCACCACCTACTCTTTTCTCATCTCTCTTATTATGTTCTTATGTTTATTATCTTTGAAAATTCTTCCTTTTTCCAAAGTTCTAACCTAACTTTCAAATTCCATTGTTGATTAGTCAACTTTGTTCAATTTTGAAAATGAGAAAAAATATAAAAAATTATGACCCCCAAATATATGAATGTTCATATTTTAAATCTTACATATTTTTTAATAAATTATTATAAATTCTGATCATATCTACGCTTTTTTACATCATGTTTAGAATTACTTATAGTCCTTTCCCAACTTATAAACAGTAGGATAATGCGCTTCAGCGCACTTAAACTCACATCTTCCAACACTGACAACAATACCCATACCAGTCGAACTAAGACATCATATTTTTTTTATATTTTCAATTTCTAAAAAAAGAAAAAAAGAAAATGATGATAATTTTGAGAAACCAAAGGCTACCTCATTTTTTACTTAGGATTCTCTTTATAACTCAACATCCATTTATTAAGTGCCACAATAAGCATATGCTTGTGGACAGTATATAAAATGTAATAAAAACCTCAACCCTTTGCTCTATATCTTTCTTTCCTAGAAAATTTATCATTTTCCTTCAAATTCTCAGGCATTTCTTGCTGCTGCAGTATCAACAAGATTCACATGCCAGTCTTGATGATGCTACCATAACTTTTTATTTGAGCATGAGAATCTTGATGATGCTGCATCGGCCATAAATGACTACAAAACATATCCAGACCAATCTTTATGGATCTTGTTTTTTACCGCCTTTCCGAGTTAAAAAAACCGTGCTCTTCTTTATATTAAGACCCATTTTTCAATCTTCTTTTGTTTTGATCTATGGTTGTAAGAAAATTCTTATAGATCTTTGACATATGATATTTGTTTTCAATATGTGTACAAGAAAGCTGAACTATTGTTCCATTGTTGTTTCTTTTTGCAGTTCATCGTGATGATGATGACCTGAGATGCAATTATATCAAACATATGGATTGTTTCTATGCGAAGAAATTAAGGTTAGGTGAAATATTATAGTTTCCAATAGTCTAGATTTCTAGGTACCATCATTTGCAGTTCATACAATATCAGTTTCCTTTTTATTTGTCAGTGTTGAGGATTGATTCGTGTAAACAACGAGATAGTAAAAGTGGAAAAAAACGAACACAAATATTTTACGTGGAAAATCCTTACAGAGAGAAAACCCATGGACAAAGGAGGGTTTGGCCGTTCACTAAATAAGTAAACAAACGAAAGTACAATACGAAGAAAATAACTTAAATGTACTATACATTGTCCAAAACTCCGGATACAAAGCTCAAAATCCCAAAGAACAAATCAGTAAACAAAACCTTAAATCTCACAAGACACTGGGGTATAAAATACTCTCCATAGTTACAACGAAACTCTCACCAAAACTCATATACGACTACATCTTGTCACTCTCAGAGAAAAAACCTACGACTACATCTTGATATCAGAGTCTAACTGGGACAAGAAGTCCTCCTTGAAGTTTAGAACATGGCTGCCAAATAGGAGAACACGTCGTGACATCGCAACGTCCCATTCGCCTCGTCACGGACGAACCGACGCTCCTCATCCCGACGTCGGGCCTGTTTTGATCTTTTTTCGATTGCTCGTCTAAGATGCTTGCATTGTATCCGATAAATGCAAGGCACACCTCACAATTAAGGTTTATATAAATTTAGGGTTTATTGTTTCCTTTAATGATTTCTTTTTCCCCCATTTCTACCTTTTAGCTCATCAAAAAATTCATATGGTGTGTTTGAGAAAGCATTATTTTATCGATTTAATTGATCAAATCTATCTATTTCCTTTTTTATTCTTTTAAAATTTTTGTTTCGCATATTCATATCCAACACATATGCAGATATAAGTAAAGGAATATGACACACTCAATGCAATCTTACAAAACAAAAATGAACATATCCATATCCAATATCCGAGTAACATAAGGTCAAAATCCTGCTAATATAATAGAGGTTGCATTCAAAAGTTATCTACTGCAAATTAGTTCTTCATGGCCTAACAATTGCTTGAAATGCATGGATTTGTAAGGTAAATGAGAGTTGCTTTAAAGCAAATATTTTGATTTCGTCATCATTCTTATATTGTTCACTTGACTTGAATCAACCCTAGGTTTGGTCCCCTCACTTTCCACTAGAAATGTGTAATAATTATGCATTACTTCGTTTATATATATAAATATATATTAGTTAGGCTCAATTGGGGATTTAAGTAATGGTCTCAAAATGATAGTACCCTCACTGTATCTATTGTTTTGGATCTCTTCATTATCGGCATTCACAGGTGATTATGAGTTGGATCGGATTTTAATAGAATTTTATATTCATTTTCTAGATTCGGGTTCGAAAAATGTGCTTAAAATTTTGCTCATGCCCATCCCGGATAAAAATGCTAACACTCAAGTCCGGCTCGGCCTGACCGTATTAAAATTTTTTATAGTATTATTTTTTTTATAAAAACAAATTTAAAAAATATAATACATTGAATGAACTAAAAATATTAAAATAAATATTTTATACTTAAATAACACTAAGATAGGTGCAACTTCGCAAACAAATATCTCTAAAATAGTAGCAAAATTAATAATAAAACAAGAGTTATACAATATCTAAACAATAACAACAAAATAGTAACAATATAATAGTGAAACGACACCAAAACAGTGACAAAACAGTAGCAAAAACAATGAAAACAACAACAAAAAGCAAAAACAATGATTTGTTTTTTTGTCCAAACTCATTTTTCAAATCTATTTTTTTGTCCAATCCTCCCACTTTATAAGTGGGCCTTCGAGCCAAGCCTACAACATTCTTTATATTTGTAACCACAATAAACATGATCCCACTAAGAATACTTCAATAATCACAATCTATATCTAACCTAATCAGTTTCTTCTTCGAAGAATATAAAAGAAATTTAATTAAAAATTTCACAAATTTTAGAGAGCTTAATAAAAAATTTCAAATATTTTGATGTTTAATTAAAATTTTTAAAAGCTTTTAAGAAAATAAAAATTTTCAAAAATTTAAGAGATCTCACTAAAATTTTTAAAAAAAGTGAAGAGACTTAATAGTATTTTACAAAATTTTGGAAGCCTGGTGGGAATTGGGAACCAAACTAAACTAGGCCATTGGATCAAAGCAACAATAGATGAAAGGAATCATGCAATGTTGGATAAGTTGGGAAATGGGTGGTAATCTTTGAATTGTTTCAACCAGTTACAACTTGCAAAATGGGGAGTGAGCAACTCACTAATGTTTGTAGCTTTTGGATTTCCTCTTTAATGCAAATTTTGATGCAAATCTTGTCAAGAAAGGAAGTAAAGGTTGATTATGATGTCAATGAATCAAAATAAAAAATGAAATGGAGATTGTGATTGGAGGTGTTAATGGGTTAGGTTAGGTCGGTTTGGATTTTAATCGGGTTTAAACATGATATTAATATATTTTATGTTTGTCTGACCTGGTTCAGTCTGAAATCTGAGCCTGAAATTTTATCTAAACCCATTCATATTTATAAAAGACTAACTCAAGTCCATTTTAGTTTCACCCATATTATTTTTAATTTTTAAAAAAAAAATACTTATATTATATTATTTTAATATTTAATAATTTTATACATTTTTTATTTATTGAAAATTTTTATATAATCATCTTAACATTATTTAATGTTTACATTAGAATAGTATTATATGTTTAGTATATATTTATGTTTTAATGTATTTTAAATCACATAATATATAAAAAAGACATAATATAAATTATTATAAACTTAAAATAGGTCGGTCGGGCCGAGCTTGGGTATTGAATATTCAAGCCCAAACTCGACTCATATTTTAAATTGGTCTAATTTTTTTTGTCCAATCTCATTTTTGGGCCTAATTTTTTTATCCAAACCCTCCTTAGGGCGAGCCTTCGAACTTAGGCGGATAGCCCAGTTCATGACATGTCTAATTGAGAAGGAGAAGAAACCAACATTGTAATCAACGCAATTTCATTTCTTCGTAAAATAAAAAAAACACACAAAGATAGAAGGGAGAAGAAATTATGTGTGGGCAAAACTCGATTCGATTCAAAAAAATTTAAAAAAATTCAAATTTTGAGTTAAACGAATCGAGTTAATCGAGTCAACTCAATCTTTTTTTGAATTTCGAGTTCGAATCGAGTTGAGTTTTCGAATTTGAACAACTCAAATAATTCAAATAAACTGAATATTAAACTATAATATTTTACATTTTTACCCCAAATCTCCAAACATTTTTATTTTTTCCCTAAAACTTTTACTCCTCTCCCATCCCACCCCTCATCTACTCTAAACTCATTCTCTCCTCCCCCAATTTTTTTTTAATATTTTCCCTCCAAAATTTTACTCCCGCATTTACTTTCCTCAAAAAACTATCAAATTTTTTTTTTATTTTTTTTCAGAATTTTTACTCCCTTCCACTTTTCCTCCAAAAATTTTACTCCCATCCCTAGAGGTGTTTGATCGGTTAACGAACCTGAACTATCATTAACTGAATTAACCAACCCCTTTAAACTTTTAACCATTAATCGAATCGAATTTAAAAAAAAAAATTAACTGACCGAATTAATCGAAATTTATATGTTTTTTTTTGGGTTAAAACAAGCATAAAACATATAAAAAATTAACCAAACTAACCGACTAATTTTTGGGCTAATACTTATATATTATAATATTATTTATTAAGTTCGATTAATCGTCCGATTTTGAACCGAATTAATCGTTAACCGAATTTTCACAAATTTATTAATCGACCCCCAATCGAAATAATTCAATTAGCCGATCGATTAACCGAATTCGATCGGTTAACTGAATTAATTCGATTTTACCCAAAAATTTTACATCCCTACCCATCCACCCCCCATCTCCCCCAAACTTATTTCCACCCCCTCCTCTCCCCTCAATTTTTTTTTGAATATTTCCCCTCCAAAGTTTTACTCCCAAAAACTCCAAAATTTTTTATTTTCCTTCTAAACTTTTACTTATCACAATTTACCCTCAAATCAAAAATCAAAATCATCCAAAAAATCTTTAAAACTAAATAGTAATAATTTTATTTATATCTACAATTTATATTATAAATTAAATTTCACATTTTGTACTATTTATATTATTGAATTGTTTAATCATATTGAATCTTTATATTAAAATTGAATTATTAATGATACCATAAAATAATCATATTAAAATTTTGTGTTGGTATCAATCAATTTCACATTTTATCTTTAAAATAATTTTTATTAAAAAAATCACATTTTTACATTGGGTATATTTTTTTAATTTCAAAATACATAATGAGAAGAATCAGAAGATCATTGAAGCAACTAAGCAAGCAAATAAGCTAACTCGTATATAATATATTAATAAATAAATTATGAGGTGATGAAATTTAATAACAAATTTGATTACGGTGGGTGACTATTGTTACAAGGACCCAAAGTTATTTTTTAAATTTAACTCAAAAAAATATATTCGATTCTATTCTATTTGAATTCTATCTCACTCAACTGGATTCGAGAAAATTTCAAATCGAGTTAGGATGATAAGATAAGATTCATCAACTTGATTAACTCGAAATTTTTACATTCGATTCGATCGAATTCTCACTCCTAGAAGGAATTGATATATTTTTCATCATTTTCTTCATCAAAATTTCTCATTGTTCTTACATTCTTCATCGAAAATCAAAGAAGAAGATGAGAGAAGGATAAGCAAGTAATACATTTTCCTTCTCCTTCTCCTTCTTCATTTTTTTTAATTCCGATATGGAGATTGTGTAATATTTTATTCATTTTTTGTTTTTATAATATGTTAGATTTTGGCATTATCTTATATTTTTGTTCTATTTTATTTCTGTAATTAGGGTTTAGATTTGTAAAAAATTGACTATGTTAGCTGATTGAGTCTTAACTTAGTTGGTATCGACATTGTTGTCAATGCAGAAGGACCTGGGTTCGAGTGCACTAAAGCACATTATCCTCCTATTGAAGGGTTGTGAAGGGGCTATGAGTAGTTCTAGGCATTATATCAAAAAGAGCATATATGATAAGAACATAAATGGAAATTTGTTCTTTGGTTTCAATAGTAAAACTAGGTATAACATTGAGAATTAATCAAAGCTGTGGGTCATTATGGTCTTAGCATGGCTTGGGAGCAAGGATATAAGTAGGTCCTAATGGAGAGTGACAATGTTGCACTTGTTAAGCTTCTGTCACTTGGTGCAAGTAATATAGCTCTTATTATAAGGATCAATAGGCTACGGGACATCACATTCATTTTCGAAGCAATTACGATTCTAATTTCAATTCAATTTAACAATCAATACATGCTATTAAACTCAATACATATTTACAACATATTATATAATTGAATTTGGGTTTTAAACGAGCTTATGAAAGCTCTTTCGATAATCTGAGTTCATTTGAGGACTAAAATGTAATGTTTTCAAAATTATTAGATTGACATCACAACATTGAAGGTCTGATGTCGCAATGCCACTCTCTATCAAGATTTCATGTCGCATGTTGAAAACTTATCATCTCGACGTTAGTTACTATTTTCAATATGTACATATGGTACCAATTCACAATACTTATAACATTTCATCCATTCCAACATTTTACTATTTACATACATATTTAACAAACCATATGCTTAAGTTCAAATTGACATAAACTATCCAAATTACCAAAATGACCATTCAATATACTAAACCGACTCAAAACTTAGGTACATGCCATATATCAAAACATAAAATGAATTATACAAACATTGCTAAGTCGAGAGATGCGGTTTGGATGCTAAATCGCTCCTCGAGTCTTCGAGATCTACCAATATATCACACCCTAAAATCAAGAAAGTAGAGTCTAACCCTTTTTTAATCGAAGCCCTTAGTCGATTTAAATTTTTGAAAATTCTCTAATGGTATGTGACTTGTACTAAGTTATAGAGATTTCGATTGTTGTGGGCAATATGGTAAATGAATGAAATTTGGAGTGGTTTGTTGTGCATGTAATCATATACTTGAAATGGAACAATATGGTTAGATGGTGGATGACAAAATGATGGCACCTTGAAATTTTATAATGAAAATTTTAGAAGAGAGGGAGAACAGAAAAACGGTATAAAATGGGGGAGATCAGTCATTTTCTCTTGGGTTTACTTTCAAACGATAGAGAAGGGAAGAAGGAGAATAGTTGCATATTGGTGAAACCTATAGTTTTAACCTATTTCAAGAATATTCTTAAGTTTGGTAATCATCTAAACCCTTCTCTACCTTTTGATGGTTGGTTAAGGAAATACATCGGTAATCTTAGTTAATCCATGATTGTGGGTTATAGGGAGTACAACCTTAATTAGATTAAAATTATTTTTCATGTTGATAAATATTGATTGTTTCCAATTAGGAATCTTCATTTATGATATTTTACTCGATTATGTTAGCCGACAAGGAGAATGAAGGACCCAATGGCAAAGTGAAGAACAAACTGATGTAATCGGTTTATATGCATGAATCATTTTGTTTTAAATGTATAATGATGTTAAACTGAATGTTATTGATCGTAGTTGCTTTGGCAATGAATGTAGTACTCTGTAGCTCGAACTTGGCGATCGGGTTGGGTATAGGGATATTACATGATAGGGTCTCCTCTCGATCTCACCTATCTAAATTGTCCCTTAGAGTCATCAATTCTAAGTTTTCCAATTAATTCAATTTAGTACAAATTCTACAATTTAGCCCATCAACCTAAAATTCACCACTACGCATTTCAATTAATCAACCACTCAAAAATTTAGTTAATACCTGATAACACTTGAAAAAACTTATATTTCAAGCCTTAATGTGAGTTAATTGTTTGTACTTTAGTAAAACTAGTTGCATTTTAGGAGTTTTAAATTACATTTTATTTAAAGTTTGCATACTGGAGCTAAGTTCGGGCTCAAAGGTTATTTTAGATGTTTTTACCCTTTTGGTGGCAAAGTTTTGTTGTGTTTTGTTGTAACAAAGTGAAGGAGAAGGAATTAAGAACCAAAGTACTGAAGTATTGCCAAGGTAAAACGGATGACGATTATGCTAGCCCGAATGGCATGGCAATTTCGGGATCTACGATTCAGCCATCACAACCAACTGGAGGTAGCTACACTAGAAGGATCCAAAGAAAAGCACTAAAAGGATCCCTTGAAAATAGGGGAGCATGCATGGTGTGATGACCTCTATAAAAGGAAGGAAATCTAAGAGAAAATACACACCAATGAGGGAATCAGTAAGGAAAGGAGCACTAGCAAGAGGAATCATCTTCGGAGGCAAGATTCTGAGTGCACGACGCAAGTTGGCAACTAATCTAGAAACGGATCCAAAGAGAAGCCATCACCTTCACCTTGCAAGGCATTGCTGGGCTGCAATTGAAGGCTGAATTGTTGAGGCGACCCTAAAGTTCTTCCTAGGTTCCTTTTGAGCGTTTCTTGAGATGAATTTGGTTGAAGTGTTTGATACTTTTATTTTGAGTTTGACACCCATGAGCTAAAAACTCATCGGATTGGGTACTTGGATGATATTTTGATTTCTGTTAATGTTATGGTTTTAATCCTATTTTGTTAACTGTTTCATTTGATTTTTGTTTGTGAATTTTGCATGCATGCAAATCCTAGACATAGGCAAATGTTTGTCATGTGCATACTCTAATTCTAAAAAGGTTAGATTTGTTGAGGCAAAATTAAGTGATATGAGCAAGTACTTGACTGAACTTGTAGGAGTTTCTAGACATAGAGCACGTTCATATAGGATTGAGAGAAGTTAATGCTGGAAAATCTTTCTTAATCATATAGACATATACAGTTTAAGTTGAATTGTGCTTAAGTTTGCCTTTGAAAGAAGTAAACCATAGTTGATCCGTTCTAATCAGTAAACAAGTTAGGAATTGACATCGTATTATCAGATCTTAAGATGGAGTTCGAGTGACCTCAACCATTTCATTCAACAACTCAAGTATCTTGCAACAAGATCTTTGCCACCACTTTTTACTAAGTTTGTTTATGATTTTTACATAGTTTTTCATTGTCAAATTTGCCATATACATTATTAATTGTTTATTTTTCATAGCGTATATTTGCAATAGTAACATAATTAAATTTTACTAAGTCCGATCCCCATAAAGATGATACTTTTCTTATCATTATATTACTTGTCACGATGTGTATACTTACACAAATTGCTATCACATTTTACACGCAACAATACCCATTGAACGATTAACACAACCAATCAATTTCATGCAATAATCAAAGAAGAAAATGAATGAAATTACAAAGTTTAGACACACTTAGGGTAATTCGTTGAAATTCTTGAATTGATGAAGTAAGAGTTCTTCAATCCACCAACTATTAAAATGTTTAATTGAATAAATTAGAAACGGAAAATTGAAAGAAAACTTGAAAGAAATGTCTAACCTACAGAATAGTCCTTGTACTATTTTAAGAGAAGATAAAAGTACAACAGAAAATTAAAGAATTAATCTAATAAATAACCTAAAACTTCTTCCTTTCATAAAAAAGCTTATAAAAGGAGTATTTATAGTCTATCTAAACTTAACCTAACAATTACAAATTTGCCCTTTCATTGTTAGGCTTGATTATCGAAAGGTTGACAATGTTGTAATCAAATTGCCCTTCATAATTTTGCCTAGTCGGACTCAATGTCGGGTCATCCATAAGCTGAAGTCGCGACATCATCTACAAGGGAGGAACTCGATCACTTGAATGTCACGACCTTGGAGGTTGATGACATGACCTTGCTTAGGCTTACTCAATCCTTCCACTTAGGGCCTGTAGACGATGTCACGACATTCTCAGGAAGGCTAGTGTCACTATATTCACTTTCAATGTCAGGACCTTGTTGCCAGGCCACTTGGGGTTGCAAAGTTTGAAGACCAACTCCTTAGTCATTGGGAAACTCATACTGACAAGCAGTGTCGTGACCTTGGCTCCAGTTGAGGCATATCTTCTCACTTTCTCATCAACTAAGTACCTAAAATAATCTTCACTCACAAGCTAAGTCCATGATGACATGCAATTGCCATTTTATTCATAAAAACATGAAATATGCTAAAAAACTACAACTAAAAGTAAAATCTAACTTAAGTATGAAAAAGCATTAAAAGACATTACTAATTACCCGAGAACAAGCTCTTTCTTAAAGAGCTTAATTTTTCATATCGAAATACAATAGATCACATACAATTCCCTATATATAGGAAATCTTTAGTTGGGTTTGTGGCTTGGATCGAAAGGAATCCCTACATCATGTTAGATACATGAGTAGTAGCACCAAAATCATACCACCAAGTATTATTAGGAACTTCAATTAAGTTTGATTCGAAACATACAAAAACATAGAGTTTACCTTTCTTTTTGAACCAAGCTTTGTGTTTTTTGCAATTTTTCTAATAGTATCCTAATTTCTTATAGAAGTGACACTTATATGCCATTTGTTCTTTTTTTCTCGCCATTAGAGACATTGAAAGACGAGTTTTTCTTCTTCTTAAACTTGTTGATTTTTACCTTAAGTGTTTTATAAGCTCCTTGACCTATAAGGTTGGTGGAATTACTTACTTGACTCTTTAACCTTGCTTCCTCTTGAATTAGCTTACTTAGGGGTGATTAAAATTTTATTCTATTCAAAAAAATCAAAAAATAATTCAAATTTTGAATTAAATAGTTAAAGTTATTTGAGTTAATCAATTTATTCGGATCGACTCGAATAAAAAATTAAGTTTTTTGTTTAACTCAAATATAAATTACACAATTCAAGTTATCCGAAAATCCTAATAAGAAAAGGTAAAACTACGTTGTTTTGATAAATGTTTACTTTTCTAAAGTTAAAAGTCAAAATCATTAAGTTAAAAGGCAAAACTACGTCGTTTTGATAAATGTTTACTCATTAAGTTATAAGGTAAAACCATTATATTGTTTATGTAGTTAAATAATCTTGTACTTCGTCTACTAGTTAAATAATCGGTCCATGTAAACACGACATTGAGTTAAATAATATGATTCGTTAACTCGACTCGATTTTATTCAAATTTTTTTAACTCGATTAGATTTGATTCGAAAAAAATTCAAATTGAGTTCGGTTATTAAAATAAGATTCGTCAACTCGACTAACTCGAAATTTTTTGACTCGATCGAATACTCACCCCTAAGCTTATTGGTCCATTCATTAACATCTCACTTATCTTTAATAGTGTTGTAGTTAATTTGAAATGACCTATAATTCGAAGGTAGTGAGTTCAATAAGAACAACACTAAAAAGAAGTCATCCACCATCATCCCCAGGATCTTTAGCCTTGTTGCAATATGAGCCATCTCGATAATATGTTCTTGCATTCCACTTGACCCATCATACTTCATGGTCGTGAGTTGTGCTATTACAGCACTAGCGAGTGACTTATTCATCAAATGTGAATATTCTTCCACAACCATAAGATATTCTTTTGCACTTTTAGTTAGTGGAATTCAGGTCTTAATGTTGTTGACAACAATCATTCGCAAAAGCATAAGGCTCATTTTGTTTGGTCGTTCCTATTATTTATGGTATAACATCTCTCCATCACTACTTGAGTTAGTAATAGTAGCAATTTTATCCTCTAATAGTGCCACGTTGTAACACCCAAAACCTAAAAATCATTGTCGATTAAGGTTCTGGTGTCTTACTAATCCTCTATCACTGTTCATCCTTTAATATCATGTCATTCATTCTTATTTTATTAAAGTAATGCATCCAACACATTATATATCACCATTTAATTATAATCACGATTCAACAAGGGCAAAAAGGTCATTTCTAAGATTTTTGGAGACTTCTACCGATACTCGATAGATAAGTGCCGGTAGTTGTCAAGTCAGTAAACAGTTTATGAATAATGCAGATATCTATCGATACAAGTCTTACTTCTACCGATACAAGTCTTACTTTTACAGATACTAAAAATTCTAGAGAGCTAGGAAGTCCTACCTTGTAACTTCTACTGATAGCATACACAAAACTACCGATACTTACTAAGCAACTACTGATACTACCCAAGTCAGTAAACAATCTCTCTCCTACCCTGTACTTGTACCGATACATGCATGAGTTCTACCGAAACAAGTATGCAGAATTCCAATATTCATGTAAGTTCATCCACAAATTTCATTTCATAAACATAAGTTGTAATTGGACAACATATCATATTCAAGGACAACACTTAACACTACGTTTAAGTACTAGATACCCACATGTAACATTGGTCAAGCATTCAAGTGATTAATATTAACCAAACATTACAAGTATCATTCAAATCCGACATAACATTCACAAAATAACATCATCCTAATACATGCCATATAACCAAGTAATGTAAGAACTATCGAACCAGCTCTCGGATAGTGTGATATCTTCGAGGTAATCCGATCTTCAACTAGCCAAAATGAAATCTACAAAACAGTAACAATACACAGGTAAGCTTCCTAGCTTAATAAGTTCGCAATTAAAATGTCATGGCTCATCATTAAGCAAAGTGACAACAATCAACATTATAGTCGTAAAACTTCCTCTTTAATCGATCTCAAACTTTACAGGTTCATGTGTCTTCTTTTTTAACAATCTTATCCCCTACCGAGTCATAAGTCTTCCTTTTTAAAACATATTCTCATGCTCATCCCAAGACATGAGTCTTCCTTTATCACATTCTCATTCTCATCCCAAGACATGAGTTTTCCATTTATACACCAAGATTCTCAAGTACTTCCTCAATAGATAACGATTAGCAATTCATATGTAAAATTTAACAAAACAAACTTACCAGATGAAAATGTAGTTCAGGTGGAACTTCAAGGACTATTCTACGATTTTCCCCTTCTCACGATCTATGACTCGATCTTGATCTAATCACAACAATAAATCAAATCTCCTGTTAAGTCATATAATTTAATCAATTTACAAATATAATTCTTTTTCAAAAAATTATGAAATCACCCCTAAACTTTACATTTCTATTCAATTTAGTCCTTAGAGCCAAAACATATAAAATAGTCATTTCTAAGCTTACCCCTTACTAACCGATTATTATAAGACAATATCTCAACTCATCCATACAACTATTTCACATCAATAGCATGCATTTTTACCATTTTCACAATCTAGTCCTCGAACTCTAAATTCATCAAAAATCACTTTTCAAACATGCTAAGTCTAACCTTCAAGCTTTCAAATCTTCCATAAACATTCAAAGACAAGTTCATTCATCAATGGAAAATTTTATATCATTTGACAGAATCACAAATTAGTCCTTGTATTAACTAGATTAAACTAATATGAACTTAAAAACATAAAAATTACTAAAAACGATAAAGGATTTCTTACCTAATCAAGCCTTAGAAGCTAGAAAAAGAAACCCTAGTTTTATCCCCTTGGTTTCCATATGAAAAAGATGAACAAAAGAAATTCCAACAAAATTTCTTCTTTAATTTACTTATATAGCCAATGGCAATTTTGTAAATTTTATAACTTCCGTCATTAACTTAATTATCTCTTTATGATACTTAATAAATCATGCTATATTCACCTAAATATCCATGTCATTCCACTAACTAAATCCATTTGGTTTATTTGACCATCTGGTCCTCTTACTTAAGCAAAGTCTACTTTCGAAACCTTTACAATTTAGTCCTTTATACTCATTTAGTTATCTAAACTTAAAGATTTCATAGTCAAACCCTAATACAATGTTAACGATGTCATAAATATCAAACAATTAAATTTACGATTCGACTCGTCGGACTTGTGATCCCGAAATCACTGTTTCTGAAACTATTGAAAATCGGGCTACTACACACATCAATATCCAAAACACCTAAATGGAACTTGACTTGTTCACTCTGTCCAGAGAAGCTTAACCAATTAAATAAAGTAACATATAAAGCTTACAAATGAAAATAAATAATTGCAAAATAATACATAAAAGCAAAACAATACATAAATGCTCAAATTCTGAATTCAAATATGTAACAATCTAAGTATATATGAGTTCTCATTTGAGTAGATACTACAATATACTATCATAAATAAATATTAATAATCTTAATAGACAAATAAATAATTTTCATCAAATATACATATTTTTTTTAGACATTCAAATATATGTCTAATAAAAATATTAATTTGTCACCCTTTGAATATAGGGGTGTGATTAAATGGTAGTATTTGTTCATACTTTCTTAACCCTTTGACAAGGCACACATACCTACACACATAGGTGCTCAAACTCGGGACCCCTATGATGAACAACATCTTCTTTTCTATTGGAGCCACTTGTTGAGTTCTAATGACTAATAAATCATATACATTACATTAGGTCAAATTTAAATAATAAATATAGCATATAAATATCATTATTAATAATTAACATGAATTGATTCTTAATATTGATAATAAAGAAGAAAGAAAGAAAAGAAATAATAATCATATTGAAAAACAAAAACGAATAATAACCAAAATAACAACCTGCGCCAATCATCATCTTCCTCTCCAAAAGGATTTTTTTTAGTTTCATTGCAACTCTTTTTATTTAAAAAGACACTCAATTCTTTCTTTAGATATTTATGAAATAAATATTTAATGTAGAATTGGAGTTCGCAATTTAACGAAGAAAAATATCTGATAAGTGATTTCTTTCTTCTTAACATTTTTCCTTAATTATATAAAATTTTAGCGATGGGATATAATCTTTATGAGTATTTTGTGTGTAACCCTAATAGATAAATAGATGATCATTTTAATTAGAGTTGTTCATAGGTCGGGTCGGGCACTAACAAAATTTTAGGTTTGATTGAAAGGTTTGAGCTTGGTCCATCCTGAAAATGAGTTTAAATTTTTACTCAAGTCCAGCCCTAATAAAAATTCTAAAACTCGGGCTCGATCCACACATATTATTTTTATATAAATTTTTTAAATATATATAATACATCAAATATATTAAAAATATTAAAATAAATGTTTTCAACAAATTGAAAATAAATTAAAAAAAATTATACTTCAACAATACTAAGATAAGTGCAACTTAGCAAGCAAATATCTCTAAAATAATAACAAAATTAATAATAAAACAAGCATTATACAATATCCAAACATTAACAGCAAAATAGTAGCAACATAATAGTGAAATGGTAACAAAACAATGATAAAAAGTGGAAAAACGGCAACAAAACATGGAAAAACATAAGCAAAACAACAGGGTTTTTTATTGTAAAGTCAAGCTGGACTCGAGCCAAAAAAACTTTACTTGGAGCTTGATCCATTTTTTAAATGAACCTTATTTTTTGCTCAAGCCTATTTTTCGAGCTTATATTTTTTACTAAACTCTCCCATTTTTCGGGCAAAACTTTTGGTTAAATCGGATGGCACGATCCATGGACAACTCTACATTTAATCTAGTATGTTTATCAAGTAACCGAATTAAAGGATTTACCTTCTATTAAAAGTAAAACTGTTATTCCCTTTAAATTGGACTTAATTGGGTGCACATAATTGAGCTAAAAAGATACACATTGTAATACTATTTTTTGGTTACATGATTACTAAATAAGTATTTTATTTTTAATTTCAAAATATTATACCAATAAATTGAATCGAAGAATTTTAATGATGTTAACAATTAGATCTGAATTTTTAAATTTAAAAAATAGAAAGATTGAATTCTTAAAAATAAAAATTCGAACAATAAATTTCAAATACATTAAAAGTAGAACGACTAAAAAAGTATATTTTAATATTGTCGATTGAGTTTTAGCTCGATTGGCATAGATATTGTTGTCAATGAAAAAACACATGAGTTCGAGTATGATGAAATGTATTGTCTTTCTATTTATAAAAATACGGTTTTGCGTCGTTTTAATTTATTATTATTAAATATGATTGATTGGATTTAGTATTTTTATGATAAATATTTTTTTTCTAAATGATTGATTGAATAAAAAAATTTAAAACAACATAAAATAAAAAAATTATTTAAAAAAATAAAAAATCAGAACCTAAAAAAGAAAGCGCATCCAACTAAACAAATTTCTTTAACATATATAAAGAAAACTCTTCCAATTCTATAAAATCGATATATTCCTTAAATATTTTAGAAAACATGGCAACACCTTAATTTAAAAAAAAAAAAACGAGATATATATATATATATACACCTTATTTTACAATTACTAATTATCCTCCATACTAGTTTAGTAATAAAAAAAGGGGTAAAATACAAATAAAATAAACTACTTTCTCACATAGCAATTAACGTCCATGCACGTAATCACCGTTCATCACCGTCCATTATTTATCCAACGGCTGAAATCACATTTTTCTGGTCCTACTTCCCCCTCTATCTCTGATTTTCTTTTTCTTCTTTTTGCTACTTTAATTTACAACTTCATTGATAATTTAAAAAAAAAAAAACCGGCCGTTTCGGAAGAATCTCAGAGAAGACATTACGCTCTCTCCTCTTCTTCCTTACCTCGCTTCCGTCTTTGCCTGTACATTTTTTTTCCTTTTTTAATTTTTAAATAATATTTATTGCTTCTGATTATAGTTTTAATTTTTTTTCTATATTCTAAAATTTTATAATTTTCTTACAAGGAAAGAGGAAACGGAGTATTGATCTTCAGGCAACGTAAGTTTCTCATTATCGACGTTGATTTAATTGCAATTTAGTTTTAGGATTACATTTCTTTTGGGTTGGGGATTGGGGTTCAGGGAGATTGCTTTTTGGTGCTTGGTAGTTAATTGATGCGGGAATTTGTTTTTTTATTTTTATTTTTAAGTTTCTTGTTGAATTTTAATGTTTAATTAACCTAAGTCGTGATGAAGAAAATACGATGTGAATTTTTGTTCTTTTTTGGTCGAATTTAACGTCCAGTTATTTGCTGAGAAAATATTATGAAAATTTTAAATTGAAAACTTGCTTTTTTATATATACAAGTCTAATGGTCGATTGTGCTCTATTGGGTTGCTGAAGATTTCATCTAAAAAATTGTTTCTTTTCGTTTTTTAATGAAGATGGGACTTTTTTGAAATATAAAAAGTTGTAAAGTTGTTTCTGGTATCTTTTAAACACAAAACCCATTATTAATTGTACTAAATGAAGAGGAAGAACTAAATAATATTTAGACATTGAAAGATGGGTTTTTATTTCTTGGCTTATTGATATAGTTTTATTTGTTGATTTTATTTCTATGGATGTAGGGTTTTGAGGATGGTTACCGGCAGTAACATAGATATGCTACCAACGATTGATAATGGTTTCGAAAGACCTAGTGGGAGTTTGGAAGAGAGTTTGACTGAACTAGAATTGCTTTTGCGAGCACGTCATAACCAACAATCTGTGGGCCGTGAAAGGGATCTTAACATATATAGAAGTGGCAGTGCACCACCAACGGTTGAGGGATCCTTGAGTGCTGTTGGTAGTCTTTTTACTTATCCTGATTTTGGAGACAATAATGGTATCAGTGGTGTTGGTGTTAGTACTACTGGCAATAATGGAATGCTGTCTGAAGATGAGATACGCTCGCATCCTGCATATCTTTCATACTATTACTCCCACGAAAACATAAATCCAAGGCTGCCTCCACCATTGTTATCAAAAGAGGATTGGCGAGTTGCACAAAGGTTCCAGGCTAGTGGCTCTTCCATTGGGAACATTGGGGACTGGAGAAAGAAGAAGTTGGTTGATGGTGGTGATAGTTCATCATTATTTTCGATGCAACCTGGTATTTATGTGCAACAAGGACAAAATGATTTGATGGAACTGAGGAATGCCAATGCAAGGAATATGTCCAGGAAGATGTCTGCTGAGTGGCTTGATAGAGGCCCAGATGGTTTGGCTCCCCTGTCTGGTACTGGGATTGGTGCAAGGAGGAAGAGTTTTGCTGACATTCTTCAGGTGATGTAGCCCCCAGGTCAATTGATAAATTGTAGGTTTTGTAATTTTTTTATCCTCAATGTAACTTGATTTGTTTTAATATTTCTTTACTGATATGGGTTGTTTTGTCCTGTTTTCTTGTGATATTCCTAATCCGACCTCAAAAATATATTGATCTTTAGGTGATTTCCAATTTACGTCCCTTTTTCTTTGTTTGATTAATATATATTTTTCTTTTAATTCCTATTTTCCCTGTTGGACTTATCTTTGAAGTTACTAAACTATTTTCACAGTACACTTTCTAGATCAGACAACTTGTAGGATTCTGTGAACTTATGGGAACTTTACCATATATTTTGAACCAGTTAGCGGTGCTATTTCCTTTTTTCTCTTTTGTTCTTCCTGTCTTTCATGCTAGAAGGATTATCTGAAAACTGAATAATACAATAATGTGATAACTTACTTTAACCTTCATATGATGATCAAAATAATCTGTGCAAAGAAAAGGATGGTATCAAATTTCAGCTTCTAGATCCTACATTACTTTGTTCTGCCCTGTAAAATAGTTTTCCAACATTTATGATGGAATGTATTCAGTTATTTAATAATGTCTTTATTTTCCACCTTGATGTTTTGTTTAGTAATGATGTAGGCTTTTCTTATTCCTATTGTTTTTCGTATATAAATTGTTTTTTATGCTTGAAACATCTCGATATGGTTTAACGTAAAACAACCTAATCTGAGTTAATTGAAAATGGATCATTAAGTGAAATACTATTTATTTAATTTAACTTGTTTTGTAGCAAACTGATATGATAAATCCTGCAGGATGGACTTGATCGACATGCCAACTTATCTGGCCACCTGTCAAGGCCAGCAAGTCGAAATAATTTCAGTGATTTGTTGGATGTGGCTAGCATTGCTGATCCCAGCTCTCCTGGTTTTGGTAGTGGAGCAGAGTCCTTGGAGGGCTTGGCTCCTGGTGTAGCTCATCTTAAGAGCCATGGTAAAACCACTTCTCACTCTTTTGCCTCTGCTGTGGGTTCTTCGCCATCTAGGAGTACAACTCCTGAACAACATTTAGTTGGGAGGTCTCCTGGTTCTGGACTTCCTCCGGTTGGGAGCAAGGTCAGCCTAGTAGATAAAAAGAATATTGTTGGATCAAATACTCAAAATGGGCATTCGTCTGCTGTGCCTGAACTTGCTGAACTTGCAGCTACAATATCTGGGTTGAACTTATCGAAAACGAGACATGCAGATGAGAATAGCCATATGCGAACTCATCTTCAGGCTGATCTGGGTAATCAGCTGAATTTTCCATTAAACATGCCAAATGGTCATAGTCATAGTGTGCAGCAGCAATTCATTGACAAGTCCAGTGCTGAAAAGCTCTCATTTTCTCCAAACTATATTGACTTTGCAAGGGAAAAGGGGATTGCACCTAATATTAATGCTTCTAAGATTAGTTCCAATGGGGAAGTCAGGATTCCCAAAAGAACTTCCTCTTCTGCAGATCTTTTTGCGAAAGTGCATCCTTCTGGATTTGGAAGTTTGGAAGGATCTGATGTTGCACATCCCAATATGAATCTTTCGAACACAGATTTCATTGGCCGTCTACCTGGTGCTTATTCGGTTAACCAGAAGCTGAATTCTGTGGTTAAGAACAATTTAAGTGCAGGTATGGTATTTTCTCAAATCTTGTACTTTGCTTTTGGTATTTATCATTTTCTACAATTTTCTCTTTAACATCTTTTTCTTCTGGTTTTTTATTTTAGGTTCCTCCTTGACTGGTACTGGTGATAGGCAAAGTTCAAATAGAACAGGAAATCAAGGGTCTGACCTCCTTTCTCCGCTTGTAGATCCTCGTTTTATCCAATACTTTCAAAGAACTTCTTATGGGACACATACTGCGGCTAGTCCTGATTCTTTGCTTGCTGGGAACCATGGCGGTACTTTGCATGGGGATTTGGATGGCCTTCAAAAGGCATACATTGAGGCAATACTAGCTCAGCAGAAGCAGCAGTATGAATTGTCGCTTTTAGGTAAAGCTGGTGGTCTAAATCAGGGCTATTATGGGAATTCCTCATATAGTCTCGGCATGCCATATGCTGGAAATCCACTGGCAAATTCTGTACTTGCGTCCATTGGTTCTGGGAGCATACAGAATGACAGAACTGCACGTTTTAATTCAATGATGAGAAGCTCATCAGGGTCATGGCACTCAGATATCAGTAGTAGTATGGATGGAAGATATGTTTCATCTTTATTGGATGAATTTAAGAACAACAAGACTAGGTCTTTTGAACTCTTAGACATTGTTGACCATGTTGTTGAATTCAGGTAGGTATCCTGCTGCCTTCCTTTACCTTATAATTCATTCGTGTGTGTAATGTCCTGACCCTAATTTGTATTATGATGCAGTACGGATCAGTACGGTAGTCGCTTTATTCAGCAGAAATTAGAAACTGCCACGGAGGAAGAGAAGATCAAAATATTTCCTAAGATTATTCCCCATGCTCGTGCTTTGATGACTGATGTCTTTGGAAATTATGTCATACAGAAAGTATATGCTTCATGATGTACTCATTTAAATCTTTCAACCACCTTGTTTATACAGATATAATTGGTTAGTCTAACTGTTAAGCTGGATTTGCAGTTTTTTGAGAATGGTACAGAAAGTCAAAGAATGGAGTTAGCCACTCAGCTTACAGGTCATGTGTTGCCTCTTAGCCTTCAAATGTACGGTTGCAGAGTGATTCAAAAGGTGCTTCAACTGTGTTTCCCTTTCTTTTTATTCTCCTATAAAAAAAATTTCTCTTGCTTTCTTGGAGTCATTGACTACCAATAGTCTCCATGGTACTGAATTCATTTTCTATTAAATCCAGGCATATTGGTATTTTTACTGTTTTCCATGCTGCTTGAGCATTTTAATCATTTAAATTATAACAGCTATTGTTTTGTTGTTTGGAGCACTTGAGTGCATCTAAGAATCTTTGACTGTAACCAGATAAATTAGCATTGTAATGAGTTTGGAGCTTTTCATGCAAGTGCCTTATGAGAATGGTTTACAAGGTTAAAGTAAATTGCTTGTTTATCTTTGGGGTTATGGAAGCCTCTGATTGCTACAAATCCGGTGACTGCAGGCTTTAGAAGTGGTTGATGTGGACCAGCAAACCAGAATGGTGGCAGAGCTTGATGGTTCAATCATGAAATGTGTTCATGATCAGAATGGTAATCATGTTATTCAAAAGTGTATAGAGTGTGTCCCTCGGGACCGAATTCAGTTTATCATTTCAGCTTTTTATGGCCAAGTTGTGGCGCTTTCTACCCACCCTTATGGTTGTCGTGTCATTCAGGTTTGAAACATCACAATCCTACCCTTTCATTGCTGGATATTTGTTATTTACTTTTATTGATTTTACTCACTATTGATGCTGATAGAGGGTGCTGGAACATTGCGATGATGCAAAAACCCAACAAATCATTATGGATGAGATCATGCAATCTGTATGCACTCTAGCACAAGATCAATATGGGAATTATGTTATTCAGGTATCTGAGCATCCCTTTTGAATCTAGCCTATTTTTACTTTTCATTTGGGAAACTGATCTACTTTATATGCTTTATTGTTTTTGCATATCCATTGCTAATTGTAATATGCTTTGTCTTGGTTTCTAGATCAATCTTATTGAATTATTTTGAAACAATGTCTTGAACCTGTTTCTATGTATGTTTGGTTTTATGCTTAAATGACTCATTAGTTGTCCCATTTGATTCGTTATTTCTTCCCTTTTTTCCTGTTGCTTGTTCCTCTAGCCACCTTCAGTGACTATGTTCTATGTTGAGCATCAATGTTGTGGTATTATGTGTCACTGACACGTTTATCTCTGTGTGGTAGCATGTTCTTGAACACAGTAAGCCACATGAGCGGTCCACTATTATCAGCAAGCTTGCTGGACAAATTGTGAAGATGAGTCAGCAGAAATTTGCTTCTAATGTCGTTGAAAAGTGCTTGACTTTTGGTGGGCCAGAGGAACGACAAATTCTGGTCAACGAGATGCTTGGTTCGACCGATGAAAATGAGCCATTACAGGTATGTTGCAATAGTCATTTCTTTTTCCACATGCAAATAGTGATTCATCATTCATATATTTACTTGTGTATGCCATTACAGGCATGTTGCAATAGTAATTTCCTTTTCCACACTTAAATAGTGATTCATCATTCATATATTTACTTGTATGTTTTATCTTCTAGTACTAATTCTTCTTTTTCCTTTTTACATCAAATTCTATAAAAACCTTGAGTTTTGTTACAATATATGTTGCATTTTCTCTCTTTGTTTCCTAATCAAATCAATGCAATAAATAGTTTTAGCAAGAAACTTGAAAAAATATAGGAAATTTTGAATTATTCGGCGTCATCCTAAAAAATATGGCATGTTTGTAGAATACTTCACATCTATGTTGCTTGGACTCTTCATTTTTCATTAAGTGCCCGTATCCAACACATGAATATGTGGATATGACCTCCAAGGACCCTTCAAAAACATGGAAAAACCTTGAAAATTAATCATATCTGTATCCGACACTCACACCCGAATCCAAGTAACATAGCTTTGCATCAGGATTTAAATAGTAGCTGCACTGTGACATTGCAGCCACTATTTTCCGATTTCAGATTTCTCTACCATGGATATTCACTGCTTATATTTACCATTTACCATAATTGCCGACAATAGCATCCATTATATCCACAACTACAGTAGATGCTACGTGACCAAAAATACATCTGTGACCATATTTTAATCCTTTCTTAGCATCTCCTAGACCATTCAAAGTGCATTTTAGGCCCGCTTTTCTTTGTTGTTTTACCTTTGGTTTTTCCTGCACTCCAACTTTTTCCTTTTATATATGTTGATGCAAAATTCTCAGGTACCATGGGATGCTTTTGTAAGTAGTATAATTGTGCACTTGTATGGACTAGTGAGCAATAAATTTTAGGTGTTCTTATTGCAGACCTCACATTGTGATATTTTTACAAATCAAATATCATATATACATTTGAATGATCAGCAAATAGAAATGTTCTCTTTGTTAATTTCTATGAAGTTTTTCTGCTTTCGATCCTTGATTTGCAGTTGCATAATATGAAGTTTGTTGAATGCATAATTACAGGCTATGATGAAAGATCAATTTGGAAACTATGTTGTGCAAAAAGTTCTCGAAACTTGCGATGATCAAAATCTTGAGTTGATTCTTTCTCGAATCAAGGTCCATTTAAATGCCCTGAAGAGGTATACTTATGGCAAACATATTGTTTCCCGTGTTGAGAAGCTTATTGCAACTGGAGGTAAGCATCGGTTAATTTTTGTCATGAAGTTCGACCTACTTTCTATTTAGCCTGTTATTATTAACACATGCAAACTTAAAAACCACATTACTTTTTTCTACGATCACAGAAAGGCGTATAGGATTACTATCCGGCCTATCCTTGTTGAGCTCCTGAAAAGCCCATATATGACTTCTCTTCTCTTCTCTTCTCTTCTCTTCTCTGCATTCATGACAAGACTGCAAATCGATGCAATTTTGTACAGCTGACACGGATGGTGAGTTTCTTATTCATTATCCTGAGTCTTATCCGTACTGAAAAGAAGTTTGTAGATAAACACAAATCTGCTAGACCTAGAGAATAAGATGATCATTGTCAATATATGATTTTGTATATTCGTCGCACTAGCACTATTATGAAAACAAGACTTCACCGATGATTGCTTCGGAAGAGGATGGCACATATTTTTCATATCCATTCTGGAATTTTAGATGATTGAAGCTAATATAGATTGTAAAAAGCAGAAGTTTGGGTGTAAATTGCTTAATAACAGGTAGAGTTCACCAATTTGGTGAAGTCCTTTTTAACTTTGAGAATTTTTTATG
This sequence comes from Kokia cookei, assembly GCA_039519145.1. Classification (NCBI taxonomy): domain Eukaryota; kingdom Viridiplantae; phylum Streptophyta; class Magnoliopsida; order Malvales; family Malvaceae; genus Kokia; species Kokia cookei. Next base: position 40,822,031 of record CM076903.1, read on the forward strand.
GAAAGCTATATATATATATATATATATATATATGCAGCAAAGTTTTGGACTGTTATTTGTTGGTAAGGCCTATTATCTGATGAATATTTTTTTATTTATAATGTTTTTGCTATTTATAAATGTACTCACCATCCTAATTTACTTATGGGTTCTCAATGCATGCGGATATTCGTATTGATTTTTTTCAATCTCTCACTTTTATTCTAGTTTTGGTACCCTCCCATTAATTATTAATGCAATTTAAGCCCTTGTTTAAATGGAGAATTGTATTTTTGGCTTCTTCAAAAATTCAAAAAATTTAAGTTCTTTTAATAAAATTTTTAATTTAGATTCTCTCAAAATTTAATAATTTTATCTCCAACATTCAACATATTCTTTTGGCTTCATTCCTGTGGATATATTTTAGTACATCATTTCAGTGATATTTAATATTTTCTTAAATATTTTTAATGTATAGCTCTGTGTATTTTTTTTGGTATGTAATGTATAGCTCTGTTAATACAATATTTTTGGGATATTTTCATGATACCTTTTAAACATTTTCTATGACGAAGTTCAAGTTATATTTATTTAAATTTTGACAAAATATTAATATGTAATATAAAAATGGACATATTTGTATTTTCATGCGTACTTGTTTTTGGTTATATCGGTCTTAGACATGATCATGGATTACATTACTCGTTTAAGTTCAAAGGTCCGTTTGAAAAATAAAAAGATTTGGCCAAAATTATAAACCCAAAAAATAACGTTTGTTTTTTAAACGGGTTGGATCCTCGGAAAGATTTTTTGCTTAAGTTTGGCCCGAATCAATTATTTTGTTAATGTTTTGTTGTCATTTTATTATTATTTTATTGTTATTTCACTGTTATATTGTTATTACTATATTATTATTTTGATATTACATAATTCCTGTTTTATTGTTAGTTTTACTATTATTTTAAAGGCATTTGATTGTTCTGTTGTAATTATATTAATATTATTTAAGCATAAATATCTTTTTAATGCATTTTCAATTTATTAGAAAATATTTATTTTAATAATTTTAATATATTTGATATATTGTATTTTTAAAAATTGTTTTTTATAAAATAAATTAAAAAATACATGTGGGCTAAATTGAGCTCAAGTTTAGTATATTTAATCTACACAAATTTTGAATAAAATTTTTTTGTCCATTTTCAAGTCGGGCTAAGCCGGATCCAGGCCTAAAAGACAAACCTAAAGTTTTGCATTAATTCAACCCAACCCACAACAAGATATAATTTCTACCATGTTTTTAGTTATTCTCTCTGTTTATATGCGTCATGCAGTGGTATAATGTGAGCAACTAGAGAAGGCTCTGTAGGGAAAAAAATGTTTATTAATGGAAGAAAAATTGTTGGATCCCGTTGGTTTTAGGCTTCACAAACGATATTAGGTACTTTGAAGATATATCAGTAAAATAAGTGTCTTATAAACTTAATAATATCACAAGAACTAAAAATGATTAGTTTATTTATTTAGTAAATTAGGAATAGTTTTATAAGTACATAAAAATGAATACATACAATCAAAGATGGTATTTTATCTCTATATTCACAAAAAAAAAAAAAAAAAAAAAAAGGAATAGCATCTACAAAGAAAGAAGCTTCTACTAACTTGGAAAAGTAACCCAAGAAAGACAGCAGCAGCAGATGCCTGGTGTTTTCTTTGAGTTCTTCAAACCATCCACCATTTCTTTTTCTCAGGCAGTTCTGGACATAAAACAACATTTTCTTTTGTTATTAATGGCAATAGAATGATTGCAAAACAATAAGAAAAGAAAAATAAAACACACAGATTTTACGTGAACAACCCACGGGTAGAGGAAGAAAAATTCATTAATGTTGAAACATCAGCCTTTCGCTCCCCACAAATCTCTTTATTTTGCTACTGTATTTTATTTCTTTAGTAAGTGATGGAATTCGGATCGCACCACTCTAACATCTTTAATCTAATAATTATCACTCCCTAATAACTACATGTTCTTGTCACATTCCAGTCCCCATCACCATATTACATTCGAATCCAGGTAACATGGGTAATGTCCATAACACGAAAGTACTGATCTGAAGATATATCTATCTGGCAAAAGCATTGGGAAAAGAAGAAGAAAAAGGACATGCACAAATTAGGTTGTCGTGCATATGTAATACATGTACCTAATGTCCACCGGACAAAACAAAATAAGTAGAAAGTTTTTGGGTAGTAATTCCAGTTTTCATCTTCTCAAAATTTAAGTTACTAAGGAACAAATGAGTCAGAAGTAGTTGAGTGTTGCTGCTTTTACCTCCTTCTGGATATATGGAATTGTAGTGCACCTCAGCCCAGAAACTCAAGAAAATAACTGCACAAATCACAAATCATAAACAAGCAACATGGAAGTAAGCATCAAGTACATAAAAACACAGGCATCCAGAACTGCCTATTACACAAAGTATAGCACTAACTTAATCCCAATTCCAAGAGGCTAAAAACCCCTTCACCATGCAGTTCTTGGCTTTAACTGCAATGCTTAAATAACTAAAGACACAAGCATAGCAAATTGATAATCAATTTGGACCATGATATGACAAAATAAAATCTCCACTTGTCAATAATTGGGAAGCAATAAACTGCTTTACATGTACTTATACAAAGTTCAGGAAGAATGGTCCATGAATACAACCACCTAAACTGTTTCACAACCAGAAATATTAATGCTACATCTCCAATATTAAATCAAAAAAGGAAAAAAAAAAAAAAAAGGATCAAAAACATTATGATATCTTACTTCGTTCGGACTTTTGATAATGTGGAAGGATCTCAATATAACATGTATCCTTGAATGAAGTTAGTACAAATATCTTCACCCCATACTGCAGTCAACAGCAAATTTACATTTCTCAAGTAGTCCATGTCAGAAAAAGCGAAAACACTAGCATTGCAAACGAAATGAAATATCTTAATTTTTGAGTGCTGGAAACCATATAAATTTGCGACAATCGCACATCTCTTCATAGCAACTTCTCAAGCATACCATGCATGATCCGACAAACTAATTCTCTTTACAATAAGTAAATGCTAAAGAAAATACAAACAGAAGTCCTAAATTATTATGCTATGAGACTTACCCAATATGATTAAAGGTTTAAATTTTCAAAGAATACGAACCCATATTACACGGTTTATTTTGTTGCCTTATTGCAACCCACAAATTTGCAGCCATTGTCATTTTTTTAGGCAAGCTTTACAAGATATTGCTTCACATAAATTTGCAAACTTGGAAAAACCACCAAATCATTGTAGTAACAAAGTTTGACCAAATAGGTATAGCTTCATGTTATACTTCTTTTAGAAGATAAGCATGAATAAAGAACTTCATGGCAAAGTTTCAAAAAAAAGAGAGTAATAAAATCAGTTTCATATATAACAGGAGTTTTAAGCCTTATGGTAGTACAAATTTATGGTCTACATTCAAATTCTAGCAACTCAACAGTCTGCTGGAAAAGAACCATGCTAAATCATGTTAGAAGTAAAAAGGTTTGGTAGTTGACCATACCCAATCTGCAGCTGCTTGCAATGTAAGATGATCCCCCCATTCACTGGCCCTGTATCATCAATGTAAATAAGTATATTAAGGATGAATGTGTTCTTAGAAAATTTTTAGTGATAAAATAGTAAAGAAATAAATATTATTACTTGTTCATTTTCTTCAAGTAGTCACCATAAGCCATTGGAACATAACCCTCATACATCTCCGGATTCGATTTAAGCTAATGAAATCAACACATCATGAGAAAACAGACGCACAAGACTAACACATTAGACAATTAACTATGCTGTGGAAGGACTTAAGTTGACAAGATAAAATTGAACTTACAGAGAGGGAGGGAAAAAAGACAACCAACCTGGGAAACAACTTGCTGCCTCACAAAGCTATGGTGGTCTTGAGAACGGAAAAGTTGATCTGACAAAGAGCGAAACTGGGACATGTAAAATAAGGGAAACATGTAAGGTATTGACAAGAAGGGCTAATCAAAATTAGAAAGAGACGCTCTAGGGTTATAAAGTTCAGTTAATAAGTCAATACTGAAGCATAACAACCTATTTAACACCCATGCATGTTAATATGTGATAACACTTAAAAATAGCATACTTTTGGGTATTAATTATATATATTTTGTGAGTATGATTCTATTAATTTGGACTATTTGTGATCCTTTTATCTTGTAGGGATTAAATTGAAAACAAAGGACAAATTGGGACAAATAGCATGATTTTGAAAGAGAAAGATAAATTGTGAAAGGGTGAAAGACTTGAAGAGAGTTTTTATAGGACAAAAATACTTGATTTTATTTAATTTTATTTTAAAACTTTATTTTTATTAGAATTAATATTTAGAATATTATTTATATTTAATTTCTATTTAATTTATATTTATCTTTTTAAATTTATTTTTTAGAGTTTAAAGTGGATCCAATTAAAGAATTAATGTTTAGATTTAATTCTAATTATCTTTTAAATTTTAAATTGGATTCAACTAGAAATTTATATGTACTATAAATAAGGGATGGAGTAATTGAATTATTCACTTTCCAATATTGTAAAAATCCTCCATCTCCTAAAAACCAACTCTATTTTTTTTTATCAAATATTCTTCTAAAGTTCATAAGCTTAAAACCCGCGCTTAATTCTTCTAGCCCGAGTATTCATCAATTCTCTGAATTACGAGATCGACGCTTCCGTCCAAAATCCCCAGAAAAGTAATCTTTTCATCTTATGTAAAGACAATCACTGTGTGTGTTTTGAGGAGATTGTATAGTCAGTTCGCTAACGTACAGCATCACAGGTTCCCGAGCCAAAGAGACAAAACGGCATGACATTCGTCGTTGGGAAAAGGTGATCTAGTGTAAGACGGTCCCATTGGAGCGACGGTTGGCTAGAGTTAGGTTCCTTTAAAATTTATATCTGGAGCTGGTGGTCGTAAGCATCCTTTTTCGCTATAATTGGCTTATTCGAGCATGAGAATAATCATCCAAAGTCCATGACTCTAGACATCAATAAAACCTTTCTTAGTTCGACTTTATTTATTTTATTCAATTTATTTTATTTTCACACCTCTATTTTCTATTTCTCTTAATTCTGTTTTTTTTATTTTTTTTCCAAATTTTGACAATTTTCCTGGGCAAGATTTCGCTTAGGATCTTGACAGACAAAATTCTTTACACTCTAGTACTTGAGGATTAGATCCTACTTCCCTTTACTGTTATTTATTTTAATTTTTGGAATAGGTTATATTTGGTGTTCCCGACGACACATCAATATGCAATTTAATATATATTTTATAGTGAGTTAAGTAAAAACAACCTGACAGTTACCATCACCATGAACCTTATTCTCAACCAGACCATACAACAGCAACCTGAAAGATAAAATCATAAATTTAAAAATTGAATATATGTGGTTAAAACCAAAAGTTCAAAAGAGATTGCATTCATGACTAAACCAACTTAACCAAATAATTGAACTCCAAAGCATCTTTTTGAGAAAATGGAGAAGAAAAAAATAAATGGAAAAGGAAGCTTGTAGGGAAAGGGAACTACATGGTAAAGGAACAAACACTTTACCAAAATGGATCACAACACAAGAATTTAACTATCTTATAGAACTGTCAACAACCACTAGGCCTAGTGGCAAGATATTTGTGTTGTGTTATATGAGAGCTTTAATTCAACAAGTTCTTATTGTAAACAAAACATGCATGCTCAAATACACCTTACTACATTGAACAAAAAGGAATTAAGGACCCTTCTGAAAAGGAGAAGAACTATTGACTAATATGGATCCAAACATTAGCAACCGCATCATAGAAATGGGAACATGTCAAATGTGCTGATTAAATGGCACCAATTATCCTCTATCCACATCAAAATATATTTAAAAGATTCTTTTCATTTTTCATTCCTTGATTTCCCACTACTGCAAGAATGAAACTTAGAGCAAGTGGATCTCATTCTAGTGAGTAAAATTTGGAGCTAAATGAACTCAGGTAACTAAATAGGTGAGATTTCTCTTAATGGACTTTGTTAGTTACTTTTCTTAAAACATAATGCAAAAGGAATATCAATAGAGGTGACAGTGAGGAACTAAACTTGATTCTTCTTTTACCTAGAGCTGTCAATTTAGAATTTGCACTGTGATTTACTTGTAGCACTGCATAAATTTGAGGTATCATCCTTCTAAGGTATTGCTATCATTAAAAAAAAAGCTTCTTTTAGGAATCTTATGGCTCTTGGTCAGGAATACCAGAAAAATAAAAGGGGAGGGGGGAGGGGGAGGCTATAACATTCAAAGAGAAAGCAATGGGCAGATAAAACAAGAGAGACCATATTTTAACCAAGGAGTATCTAGTGATGCATAAGGTTCTAAATGAGTGATATTTAGTCTTTGATAGACCACGTAACAAGCATGAAACCAGCGGTACTACCCTAGTTGCTTGATATACAGATGTGCTTCTATCAATGGTCAAGGGTTTTCTTCAAATTACTGATCCTGGAATTGCATCATATTCTGGAATGTTAATTCTCATTATATGAAAATTAAGATATGAAAGCAAAGCAACCAAAAAATTCAGGGTGGTTAAGTATTTTGCCTTAAAATCAAAAGAGAAACAGATGAAACAGACCAAGATAAAAGAAAATGTAAAGCCAAACCTATCAAGCAGCCTTTGATGATCTGATATCACTTCATCAACCGATGGTATATCTCCATTAATTTTAGGTACATGCTACACAATCACAAAATTAGCAACGTCAATTCTGATTAAATTCACTAATAGGAAAAGGGTCAAGAATTCATATGCATGAAAGAATTTTTCCTTTTTAAATCAGTAGAAACAACTTAATGGTGAACCTTGAGACACTTCGAACAATCCTACCCTACTCAACTCTAATGGTTGAAGTTTAAATGAAGAACATATAATCAATGAATCCATTTGAACAGTTATGAACACTAATCCTTCTGTTCCAGAAACATTGTACACAGAACAAGTTCCATAACATTCATTAGAAATTTTCTAACCAAATGGAAAAAATCATAATTATTCTTAAACTTCAATACATTTGGCTCTTATTTTTCAGTACATTGGAGGAGAAAAAAATATGGTTATCTTATAGCCTTCATTACTGAACTTAAAAATTGGATATACTTCCACAAAACATAAGGAATGAAGTCAGAACAGGCATTCTTTTATTGAAAGAAGAGCTTCTCTGTGATTGCAACTGATGTAGGATATCTTTTAATTACCATGAGTTATTCTTCAAATTTCATTCCTTGGTAAAGAGATCAAAAACACAAGGACTTCATCAAATTTATAATAAAATAAAATCAGCTAACAATGCAAGAAAAAGAAATGTGATGAAATGATGCTTCCACCACACTGCAGAGGAACTTCAGTTAAAATTAACAAAAAAAACCCTTTGAAATCTAATAAACAAAGCAACTTTCCAGACTTGTACGTAGTACTTACAGGAATAGGAACCATGTCATTCAACCTCTTCTCTACTTCACCATCAAGAACAGATGACTTGTCGATTGTATCCATACGCAATATGTCTTCACCATGATAAAGTTTGTCTCCCATGCCATAATTGCCACCTTGTTCACTTCTAAAATCATCCAAATCCCACATCACATGATTAACTTCATCTTCACAATCTATACACGGTAGGCAACACTATTGCATTAAAGAAAGTCCCTATAATCAATTAGTCAAAATGGCAACTTCAGAAGTTCACACTACCAGAACTATGTTGTCTTCCTTGAAGGCCAAACCAATCTTGGGAAAGAATAGAGTCTTGGCTAGGATTAGTAAATCCGGACGCCTCTGCAGCAGCGACTTGTGAGAGTTCCTCTTGCAGGGCATGTGCAATAACAGCATCATTCTCTACATTTACACAATCAGGTTCATGATAACCCTCTGTAATATGCACAGTTTGACTATTGTTTTTGTCATACTGAGTAACACTACAACTGGCACCAGAATGGCCATATACACAAACTTGTATATCTTGGAGACGCCATCGAGCAACATCAGGATCTACATCAAATGTAATCATTGATAAAATTTATAAAAGAATGTGTTCACGTTTCTGCCTTAACTTGTTACTCCCCGGAAGAAATTCTAAGGAAAAGAACCTAAAAAAAGGTAAATGAATCATAATTAGCACATGAATATCACCCATCTCAGATTAGGTAAATATATAGACAAAAAAAGAAACTAAAATAAAAAATTTGAATGTAGAATAGAAGCACAAAAACTCTAATTCCAAACTACAAATTCTTAGAAAAGGCTTACGATTTTCCAAATATAATATTTAAAAACAAAATTATGTCAAAAATTCTATAACATTCAAGATATAATTGTCATGATCGAGTTACAATGATCATATCCAGTAAAAAACTTATTGTCTTTAGCTATTCCATCAATGAAAATTGAAACATACAGTGTTTAAGTCGGTAATGGCCAAAACGAGAAAAAACAATTTGAAAATTTGATGGAATGTTACGTGCCAGCCTGTATAACCGGTACTGTTACAGTACCGACTACCATGGTATACACTGAAATTTAGATTGAAATTTAGCGATGGAATGCGTTATCAAAAATTTTGAGTGAATTTTAGTGAAGATTTATGTCTTCATTCCAATAATACTACCTCATTGACATCTAATTCAAGATTTTTATTGTAAATAGGAGATTGGAATTCAGATTCCTTCATAGATCACTCAATCAAACATTGCCTACCTATAGCTAAATATAACAAGGTCGAAATACAACTCCTTACAATAGGAATTCGCTAAATTTTCCAAGTGAACATAGAATTTATTTCCAGTAAGGAAAAATTTTCAGATATAGAAAAATATGAATTGAACAATATATGAACAAAAAAAAAATCAGAAAAATCCAATTATCTTTCATGGATAAGGGAAATAGAATCTTTAAAAGTTAAAAAAGAAAAAGCAAAAAAAAAGAAAGCAAAACCTTACCTGATCTAAAAATTACAGCAGCGAGCCAAGAATAGCAGAAGAGAATGAATTGATCCTTAACAAATCAAATTTTAATTATTTTTTTCTTATTATCTTAAAAAATACTATTACTGAAGCGGCTCTGTTTGAAAACTTCAAAAAAGTACAGCCTTGAAAACTAAATATACCTAACATTAACACCTCTTTACCTAATATTTTTGACAAATCCCTAATTTGTCAACATATTATGACTATTCTCCACTAAATTGAAATTAAATCATACAAATATAAAATAAAATAATGTTTTCATTCAAAATATTAAATAAAATATATTTTTAAATTAATTTAATTTTATCGTTTCATTTTGGAATCAATTCTATTTTTTTTTACATTAGTTATAAGTTTTTAATATTTGATGTATCATTTTATTTTTATCTACTTTTTTACTTTTTTATAAAAATATAAGATTTATTCTAAAATTAAATATCAAAATTTTAAAATTAAAAATAATTTAATTAATAAATATCATTTAAAAAAACTACTTACACAGTATATATTTATATACTTTTATTGGTTTTTCCATTCACGTTAATTAGGAGTTAGTTTAATGCAACACGTGGTTAAGGATTAGATTATTTCATGAAAATATTTTCGAAAACTAAATTTATTTCATTTAAAAATTGATATTTTTAATTGTTCCTGACCGTCTGATAAAATAATTTAAGTTAAATTAGTTTTTTCATAAAGTTTATATTGATGTATAAATGATATTAATCCTTAAACTTAATGTATATTTTTTTTTCTGTGGATCATTATATGCAAAAATTTAATTACGAGTTCAGTCATTAATCTTTCGTATTATGTAAATCCATTAAAAAAATAGATGCTCATCACAAGCTTCAAAATTGCTCTATACCGAGAATGATGATTGAATTTTCGATCATTGGTTAAGATAAAAAACCATCCAACCTAATTCCCAATTAAAATTCTTAATGAAGGGAATTAAACATGAATTGTAATGTTGAAAAAACTACATTCTCTGACGTTCGATTGGATATTATAGGCATGCAAATCTTATCTTTGGACTGCAGATGAAAAACAAATAATGAAATAATAATAAAAGGGAAAGTACTCAAATCCCTAAAATTTGAAAATTACACTAGCTCCAAAAATTTATTTATTTATTAATTATTATTTTACTTATATTTTTATATTCAATAGTTTTAATTAAAAATATAAAAATTTAATTAATTATAAAATAGTAACAAAAATAATAATATGATTGTCTTCTTATATAAAATTTAATTCAAAGAGATAGTTGACATTTTTGCATTAAAACTGAAAAATGACAAGTGTGGTAGTGTTGGAAGTAATGGCAAAGCCCAAAAAGAGAATAGGGCTTGAACTTTGAAAACATCATTGGAAGAAATAATTCCGAATATGGAACGTAAAATTAACATAAATAAAATTAAAAAAAATATCAAAAATTGATTTTGAATGATTTGTTTTAATTTGACTTTACATATGTTCATTAGTTCCATTGTTGGTTTTAAAAATTGCTTCAAATGTATAAAAGGATTAGAAAAAAAAAATGAAAGACGCCATGAATCAGAACACTGTCAAGAACACCAGACCAACCGGTCAGACCAGTTCAATCGGGAATGGGAGACTGTTCCAGCGTAAACCATAGAACCAGTTGCAAACCAGTGAACAATTGATTAAACTGATTAAACCAGTGTATACACTTTGGATATGGGCAACAAAGTACATCAGGTTTTATATAAGAACCTAGAAGCTAGCTACTATTTCAGGGTGAATCACATACAAGCTACTCTAAAGCATCTAAAATAACTATGCAGAGGTTGATCTAAGCTTCCATCAAGGTCAAGGTAGATTCAAATCTTATGTAGCAGTTCAATGTTATAGCCAGTTGGCCTAGTTCAACCCTCATCACCAGTACACGATATTGCCAGAAAAAAAGTTTAGAGTCCAACCCACCATACAGTCATATATATCAGCTTATATGATAGAAATAGCTTGAAACGCCAATCCAACTTACATATAAGTTTGTATATTGCCTTATGTATGCACCTTCAAGCTTATTAAGCTGCTTCTGCATATAACATTGCAGATTCAAGTTTAGTTTCTAGGAAGCAACATTGACAAATTGATAACACACAATTTGCAAACAAGTAAATACAAAAATCTTACAAGTTGGATCCAATGGAAAAGACGGAGATGGTGTCGACTCCCTTGTTTAACCAGAATGGTGTCTTGTCAGCTATAATCTCTCAAGAATTTTGTACACTAACTTCTACTTCTATTGAACAAAGATAAGTCACATTGCACATTTCCTTTGGAAAATAAAGATTCTGGAATTGACTAAAATATTTTAAACCATTTATAAGTTTCGAAAAGCACCTCCACGATGAAAGGAAAGCTCGAATGTGGCAACAGGTCCAACACAAGCCTTTCTTGACTGCTATAGTTAGTGACAATGTCTAAAACAGATCCCCCCTGCCCACTGACAAACTTAGTGCATAAGCATTAAGCTTCAACGAAAGCTCGTTGATACTTCTTGTGCCAGAATATCTGTTCTGTCATCAGAATCTGCATCTATATCTGAACCCTTCTCCAACTTTTCATGCTTAATAAACCGATTGTTTATCCTTCTATTCTTCAAAATCCGATCGGATTCCTTTACCAATCTTATGTATTTCTTCCTCACAACCAGCATAGGATGTTTTCCTATGCTAGAGTTACCACAATATGCCTCCTTAAGAATTGCAGTACAAGTTTTGTTCTTAAAAGATAAATAAAACATATGAGGATGCCTTTCGAATGCTTTATGGACTTTCTGAGGTAATCCAAAATATTTCTTAAGACACAAAAGCTTCTTCCTTTCAGCTGAGTGCTCAACAAATAAACTCAACAACTCATGAAGAATCCCAACAACTCTCTTCTCGGCAAAATCGCTATCCAGATCCAAATGCCAAAAATCCTCATAAGGTGAAACATATGGAAGTTTTTGAAATTCATTTAGCCAACTTTCAATCTTCCTCCTTAGCCTTAAACCCTTTGATGGAAAAAGTGGAAACTCAATTCCTTCCAATGTACCACCAAAATAAACCCCATTTTTCATTGCATTTCTTTGAATTGTAGACAATACTTTTTCTCCATTACTCTCAACAGTCAATCCTCTCAACCCATCTTCCATATCCATAAACCTAAAAGACTCATCAAGAAGATCCCCTTTTGAATCATCCAAAAACCTTTCAGGCAACCCCAAATACCAAGCCATTCCTTTAATAATCTTCAAAGGCAAAACTTTATCTTTACTCATCAAAACAAACCTTTTCAACCTATCTTTTAAATCCTCCTTGCATTCCTCCAATACCCTTTTCTCCTCTCTATCAATCTCAGCAGCTTCAGGGGTCAACCTAAACCAAGGCAAATTGTGTTCACCTCTGAACTCCTCAAAAAATGAAGGGTATTGCCTTAGAAACCTAGCAACCCTAATGGAAATATCAAATTCCAAGGCTCTTTTTGAAACAGCAGAAATTGGGATACAACCATTGGGGTAATTCACAATGAAGTTTTTGAGTTGAATAATTGGTTTAAGCTCAGCAGATTTATGGATGTGTAGTATGGAGTCAAAGAATGGATCTTTCTTCCATTTCATGTACACATTCACATAGTTGCTAATTTGGGTATATCTAAAAGGAGATTTCTGGTGATCGAAAGGGGAAAAGATTGAAAATTTGGAACAAAAAAATAGACTCCCAAAGTGGGTTGTAAAGTAGGAGCTGTGAAAAAACATGGGTTTAGGATTGTTGGGGGAGATTTATGAGGTTCTTACCATGTTAGTAACTCATTGTTGTCGGGAAATGCAGAAGAACAGCAGGGATGCAAAGGTGAGAGACCTCGGATTGAATCGCTACTGCAGACACAGCTGGTTATGTGGTTGCCACCCTCACTGCTCACAGGCATCTACTGTGTACGTATGGAAAAGTAAGCTTAAAAGAAATTTAATCAAAAGTGATGGGCCCAAGCCCCATACAAGAGAAAGACGAAAGACCAGAATACAATGAATGCAACACTCCAAAATCAGAGTCACCAACGGCCGACAATTGGATAAAGGAGAGGGACAAGATTCCACCCACCAAGGAAGGGGAAACCAAGGGTCGCACCATTAAGGGGGACAAACAGGGCTGCATATTTGTTCATATCACTTCAATTTTAACATTTAGTTCATTGTGTTGAAAGTTGGATCATTATATACGTTATGCATTACTAAACTATCACATTCGGCCCCGACCTGAATCTCAGGTAGGATTTTTTGGCCCAGCCTGAATCAGCGTATTTTTTTTTTCTATTATATTTCTACTATTTTGTCGTTAATATTTGAATATTGTATAACTCTTGTTTTATTATTAATTTTGTTATTCTTTTAGAGGCATTTATTTGCTAAGCTGCAACTATGATATTTAAGTATAAATATTTTTTTGGGTAAACTATAAAAATAATCACTTTTGTTTGCTTCAGGTTACATTTAGTTACTTATGTTTGAAATGTTACGTTTTAGCCACTTATGTTAGTATTTTGTTACGAAGTGATCACTGTACCGTTATCTTCCTAACTGTAATTCTACGTGGCAGTCCAACTAGATTTTAAGTGCCAAATTGGATTTCCAAATGGAATGAGAATAAATTTTTGGTTAAATCCAAATTGGCACTTAAAATCTAGTTGGACTACCACGTAGGATTACTGTTAGGGAGAAAACGGAACTTAACGGCACAATGATCACTTTGTACCAAAATACTAACATAAGTGACTAAAACGTAACATTTCAAACATAAGTAACTAAAATGTAATCTGAAGCAAACAAAAGTGACTATTTTTGTAGTTTATATTATTTTTTAATGTATTTTTAATTTGCTGAAGAACATTTATTTTAATATTTTTAGTGTATTCAATATTATATTTTTTAATTTTATTTTATATAAAATGATAATATAAAAAATTTAATACTGGCACGCCAAGTCAAGCTCGAGTTTAACATTTTATATCTAGATCGGGCTTGAGCAAAATTTTAAACTCATTTTCAGGTCGAGCTCAAGCCTAGAAAACGGGCCTAAATTTTGGCACCAGATCGACCATGATCAGGTTTAATTGTAAGGTATTCACTTTAAAAACTTCAAAGATTTCATGTTCAATTTCCATCATTCGTAAATGTTTGCAATTTTGATTCTATTTAAACACTTCAAATATATTTCATTTTTATTTTTTAAAAATTATATTATTTAATTTAATACTTATTAATTTTATATTTTTTCTTTTTATATTACTTTAAATATAAACAAAATATTTTTTATGTTTAAATTAAAATAAAATTGCATAATATATACAACAAAATAAAAATATATTATAAAGTAGAAAACAGGTCCGGTGAGCAATCGGTCGGATTGGTTGGTTCAGTGTAGAAAATCGAAAACCAATTTTCCTTTTTAAGGAACAGAAACCAAACCGACTTTGGCGGAGAACCGATAAAACCGGCCCGAATTAGTTTCGGTTGATTAACCAACCAAACCGAGTTTAGTTTGTTTCAATTTTTTTCCCAAACATGATAAAATAATGATATCAATTGGAAAATTCACAGCTTCAGATTGAGATGTTTTCTTGTTCCAATGTGAACTGATAACAACAGCTTTAAACTCGATTCAAAGGTCATACGAGTGGGGGGTTGAGTCTATTTGTAACCCACAAAATTGCTGATAAAATCTGCATAAGTGAAGGCTAATGCATGCAAAATGCTACTTAATTAACACAGTTTTAGTAAAATGAAGAAGAGGTTCATCTTACAGAAATGATTTCATTCAAATATCTATAACCCCAAGTTGCTGCAAACATACTTAGAAAGAAAAAAGAAACCCTAAAAATTACCTGAGAACCGTGAGAGGCGAACTGATCAAGGGCAGCGCGACTCCGACTGACGGACAGAGATAAGGAGAAGAGGCCGACCATCGACAGCGATGACGAGGCAGAGGTGAGGAGAGGCCGACGAGACAAAGATGAGCAGGGGGAACGGCCGACGGACGAAGGTGAAGCACGGGGATCGAGGACGGCGACGGGGGAACGGTGCAGCAGGGAGCCCGGAAGGTTTTTTTTCTTTTTTCTTTTGGGTATTTCGGCTTGAGATTGAGATTAGGTTTGGGTTTGATTTGTAAATGGGTTATGGGTTATTAGATTTGGGTTTAATAAATATATATTATATTTAGTAAATATGTTAAACTCGATTAATTTGGTTTAAACGATTTTGGAATTTAAGATCGAAATTGATTCGAGATCATCGAATTAGCCGCAATTACAAACCGACACTAAATCAAAACAGATTAAAATCGAATCAAAAAATTAAATTGGAGAGATTCGGTGATTTGGACAGTTTCAACTAATTTTTGTATATTCTTACAAACCACTTAATCTTTAGACCTTAAATGATAGAGTGATTCATATTTTAAACAGATTTTTTTTTTTAATTTATTTTATAGATTTCATGCTTTTGTTCAAATTTTTTGATATTTTGAATAAACCTTCGAGCTTAAGAAAATAGTTCATCCATTAAATAAATTTAGTAATAAAAATATTAAATTTAATTATAAATGTCGTCTCGTTATTTTGCAAACACTGATAAATTAGCTTTTCTATTTTATTTTGTTAGAATTCGTGTTATTTATTGTATATAAATTTTTGAATGGTTGGTCTTCAAGTCAATATTTAACCATATTATCCAATTAGATTAATTTCTCATTTTTTGTAAAATACGACAATTAAATTATGACAAATTATAGTAAAGAGACTAACTTCTTAGTCTTTGTGAAGTAAAGAGACGAAACTCATAACTAAACCGAGGATGTTATTTATACTTATATTTAAGTCATTAAATAAATTGATGTCACAAATCCACTGGACATCAACTTAATTGAGATTACTAAAATACCATTATATATATAAAGTATGTTATATTGTTATAAGAGTGTTTTTATCTTTTTATATTTTATAAATCAATAAAAAATTACTCAATAAGATTGAGCCAAAACACCATATATGCAAAACCTTTAACTTAACCATTGCAACCGAAACATCATTTGATTTTTATACCAATTTTTAATAAATATATTTATTACATAATTTTACTTCACATTGTTGGTGTGTCTTATAATTATTTTAACTAATAATTGTAAATTAAATTATTACTATACTTCTCACAAATTTTCTTATAAAAGTTTTATTCAAGTAATAACTATTTTAAAATTAGCATAACTTTTTTATGTCAAAATTTTTATCCTAATAATTAAAAATTAAATTATATTTTTAAAATATGTAATTATCACAAATTTTTAAATGTATAATTATCACAACTTCTATTTTATATCAATTTTTTAACAAATAATTCTAATTTAAATATTGTAATTATTTTTAAACGCCAATTTAATAATATCACATACATCGCATGCGATTTTATGCGTTTAATTTTTAATTTGTTTTAAATAATGTTTTTAAATTATTGTTTCCTATAATTGATAATGATAATTTCTCTTAATTTTTAAATAATATAAAAAATAAACTATAATATTAATTTGAAAAAATTTTGGGTAAAACAACATGCATCAAATAGTACAACAGTTAATGGTAAATACAAAAAAAAAAAAAACACACACTAAAATAATAAACACATTTAATAATAGTGATTAAAAAAATCTTTGTTAAAATTTGATTTTATTTTAAAAAAAAAACCTAAAAAACAGTTTTCACTTGCATCAAACAAATAACGGATAAATAAAAAGAAAAATGGTTTTAAGAGTGCACATTTCATACAACATAAACAACTTATAGAAAAATTAAAAAAAATAATACTGTAATATTATATTACCTCATTATCATTGAAAAAAATCTTCGGTAATTCTCTTATTCCATTGTTCTTCGCATATGATTCTTTATTACCTCTTTGAAAAACTATTGCTTTTAATGCTTCATTCTTACTTATATAATAAGAACATTTATATAATCAACGTAGAAGGAGGTAATTCGTGGATTGAAGAATAAGAAAATTGCCATCGTAACCAAAATGATGATGTCTCTGAAACATTAAATGATTTGTTTTGATTACTTGATGATGATAGTTTATTAAACATAAAAGAAATAAATTGTTGGATCCAGTGTTTGTAATATATTCGTTTTTTATACTTGTATTTTTCAAACAGATTCATTTAATAATAATATTCATTAGTTGCATTAATATATTTTGTATGTTATCCTCAATATTTTTGTACGCAAAGTAAAATAGAAGTAAATATTATATTACTGATTATTTAATGTTTAACTAATACTAAGCGGTATTACATTGTCGAATCTTAATACGAAATGACAATTTGTATTAGTAGATGAACCTAAACATGTCTTTAATCTAATCGAAAATAACAAACTGATTGAAAGACTAATATGTTGTCTATTAAGTGCAACTGGGGAGATGCTTTATTTTGGACATTAAAGCGAATGACTCCTAAAAGATGAAGACATAGATGTGATTGACAGTACATATGACATGACCCAAGTAAAATAAATACTAGATCTGGTTATGAATTTTATTCACTTGTGACGTAAATAGTGTGACATATTTTAATTTTAATTGGATGATGAAATATAAGTAAAAACTTGAATTCAAACAAATAAGGAATTGCACACAACTTCTGCAATATGTAACATCATTCATAATAGTATAATTAATAATCCAACTAATAAGTAAATGATATTCTTCCGTCCACATTTCTAAAAAATTGAATTAAAACTAGATTAATACATTAAAAATGCCATGAATTGAATAAAACATTACTTAAAATTTAATTAAAAGCAAATTAAATTAATTAAACTCAATCAATAATTAATATTGTTCGCACAAGACCGAATTGATTGAACTATGAATCAATTTCATAAAAGATAAAAAATTGATTGATCAGTAAATTAATATGAATTAATTAATTTTTTTTATTATAATTTTTAATAATTTATTTATTTTAAACCGATTAAAACGAGAATAGATAATTTTCGAAATAATGGTGAATAATTGATAGTTTGATCAAGTCGAATCCTCATAGAAGCCGACAAAATGCAGTTTTCCTAAATGAAAAATGAGCTGGAACTGGAATGCTTTTTATTTATTTATTTATTTGCCACTTAAGGAAATTAATAAATTAATTAACAAGCAGCCCTCAGCTCCCATAGCACATGATCAAAAAATCTTCAAACTCACTATAGAAAACCATATTTTAATTAAGGGTAATTTATTAAAATAGTCATTTTGTTTACTTCATATTATATTTTAGTCACTTATGTTTGAAATATTACGTTTTAGTCATTTACGTTATCGTGTTATAACATTTTAGTCACTGAACCGTTAATTACCGTTAACGGTATAATGGTAAGCTGACGTGACATGTTAATTAGGTTAAATTATATAATTGATACTTATATTTTTTTCTTTTATGTTCTTTTTATTTTTTCTTTTCTTTCCCTTTATTTTTCATTCTCTTCTACTTCTTTCAATTATTTATGTCAGCAACTAACAATGACTGGTTGGTTCGTTGAACAAAAGGAGAAGTAGAAGAGAATGGAAAAAAGTTAAAAGAACATAAATTAAATAAATTAAATTGCTCAAAACGAAAAAAATTATAGGAACTAATTGTACAATTTAACTTAAAATTTTCGTTTGAAATGATGATTTAATGTGCCACATCAACTTACCATTACACTGTTAACGATAATTAACGGCTCAGTGACTAAAATGTTATAACACGATAACGTAAGTGACTAAAACGTAACATTTCAACATAAGTGATTAAAATGTAATTTGAGACAAATAAAAATGACTATTTTAATAATTTAATTTTAATTAAAAATATATAATTGTTGTCTGAATCTCTCTCACCCCGTCATGATCCACAATGAGTTTGTCAAATATTATTATTGCTTTTCTTTTGGCGGCGGCGTTTGATTTATTTATTTAAATAATATTTTAAGTTAGTCTATTCATTTAAATATTATTTTAAATATTTGGAAATTAAATTTAGTATTTTAATTCGGACATAACAAATAATATAAGCCAATTGAGTTTTAGTTTAATTGATATGAATATTTTACCAATACAAAATGATGTGGGTTCAAGTGAATTTAAACGCATTATTTTTTATTTATGAGTTGAGGAGAGGTTGGGTTTGGCTTGACTTAAAAAATAGGTTTAAAATTTTGTCCAAGTTCGATCCAAATTAAAAATGATATATCTGAGCCAAACTTGGTCCGTCCATATTAATTTTTTTAGATTATTTTAATATTTCTCAATAAATTGAAAATACATTAAACAAAATTTTTATATTTAAATAATATTAAGATAATTGCAACTTAGTAAGCAAATATGTCTCTAGAATAATAGAAAAATTAACAATAAAATAAAAATTATACAATATCTAAATAATAATAATAATAATAATAATAATAAAATAATAGTAATATAATAATAAAATAGTAACAAAACAACTGATTCGGATCAGAACTTATTTTATATCCAAACTAATTTTTTAAGTCTAATGTGAAAGAACAACAATAGAAAAAGGAAGGGATGGGTTTTGCTATTCTTTTTCGATTAAGGATGTGTTTAATATTGCTTTCCAAAAATATTTTTTAGAATTAAAAGTGCTTTTGAAACTATAAATAATACTAAACAGATAATTTTTAAAGTCAGAAGTGCTTTTGAAAAACACTTTTGAACCCAAAAGTAAAAGGAGTTTTTTAGCTTCTGTTTTTAGCAAAAACGCTTTTAGGATCAAATGACAATTTTAACCCTTATAAAGTATTTTATATAATATTTATATTGGGTATATAATTATTTTCTTATTGCAATTTATTTTCAATATATAATATTATATATTTAAATTTTTATTGATTATATTTTAAACATAGATTATATATTTGAATTAAATTTTATAAATAATTAATATTGATTGATTAAAATTTAAATATTTTTTATATATTAAAATATTGACAAAAATTATAATAAATTATTTTTTATATTTTTATTAAAATATCATAATATTAACTAATTTGATTATTATTTAAATGTTTATTTGTTACTTTATAATATCATCGTTTAAAATTGACATTTTATTTTTCAAAAGTAATTTTTGACTGTAATACTAAACACTTAAATCTTAAACTAAACTTTTCAACGGTATCCTCAAAATCACTTTTTTAAAACACTTTTTAAAAATATTTTTCGAAAGTAATGTTAAATTAATCTTAAGTAAATAAGTGGTGATGAATCAAATCATGACATTGATGATGACGAGTTCGAGAGAACATAAACATATTGCTTTTAATAATATAGTGATTTTTTATAGAGTTTTTTGCTTTTGTTTTATAATATGTTTTTTTGACACAATACTTAAAATTATTCATATCCCTTCTCTAATATGTCAATAGGAAGTTAATACGTTTTAGCGTATTCGAATCCCGTCTTCCTATATTAATAATAATGCTCATACATTTTTTGTATTATAATCCTTGGAAATTTACATAGGTAGATTTAAAAAACAAAACATCACTAGAAAATTTAAGAAATCTTAACAAATTCTTTGTTTAATTTGGCAAATTTAATGTTTGATTGAAACATTTAGTTTTACTCGTTTGAAATTATATCGATTCAATCATAAGATATATATATATAAGTATAATATATTTAATTTCTTAAATGTTTTAGTATTTTTTAAATAATAAACAAAAAATTCATATCTCATAAAATCAAAATTTAGTCTTTGAACTTAGATTGTATCTAGATCTGATTATGGATTAGGTCATCCGTTTAGACTCGAAAAATGGACTCAAACAAAAAATAAAACATGTTTTCTAAATGAGTTGGGCCTCGAGTATAACATTTTGGTTTGAGTTCGGCTTGAATCACATGCATATACTTTTTTTATAATTTTAATATTTTTAGTGTATTTAATGTATTAGATTTTAAAAATTTATTTTTATATAAAAATAATTTAAAAAATTATTACAATCGGACCAATCAAACTCAAGTTTATCATATTTAATATGGATCATGTTTAAATAAAATTTTAAATTAATTTTTTTGAATAGAATTGAATTTGAACTTAAAATTTTATATCGACTCGACTTGAACCCAGATGGATCTATTATCAAGTATTTGTTTTTGTTAATCATTTAAATTCAAATAGATTTCATTGAAACAAACGTTTATTTTATATTCATAAATGATATTATTAAATTTAAATGGTATCGAAAAAGTTATTTAAATTTAAATAAATATATATTTTATTATTTTAATATTTTTAGCATATTCGATTTAAATTTTTTTTTTTTTAAGGTTGGTAACCTCTCCCTCTAATAAGGCAGGGTTATCCGATGCGTATAATTATTTATTTTAGTTTTATAATTAAATATAATATATTTAAAATCTCATATCAAAATGTTGACCATTTTAAGTGCGAATTAAGTTCCAGTCACTAAAGAAAACCCTATCCCAACGTATCATTCAGGAAGTCAAACATAAAATTCCAATTTTAGCCTTGAAGCTAATTTGACAAAGACAACAGGTAATTCTTGTCGATGCCAAACATGAGAAGGAAACAAAGGTTTCAGAGTCTCTGTTTCCATTTTCTTCCTTAGAAAATCACGTCTTTTCACCACCACCTCGACCACCGCGAAGAACCAATGTGTAGATCAAGAAAAAGCACAGATGCAATCCAACCAACATCTTCAAATTCAAAAAGACAATTTTTTTCATCATGTTTTCAAACACCCAAATCCTCCAAACCCTCATCCTCTTTTTCTGATCCATCACCTTCCACCACTGCCACAACCAACGACTTAGCTTCCTCCTCCAGCAATTTTTACTTCAACTCTTCAAGCTACTCCCTTTCAACCCAAACCTCCAACACCCTCTCATCTTTAAGAGCTTCTCTCCCTGAAAACC
Source organism: Kokia cookei (assembly GCA_039519145.1). Taxonomy (NCBI): domain Eukaryota; kingdom Viridiplantae; phylum Streptophyta; class Magnoliopsida; order Malvales; family Malvaceae; genus Kokia; species Kokia cookei. The sequence continues at coordinate 40,844,103 of CM076903.1, forward strand.
CCCATATCTACGACTTCTCCCTCATCTCTTCAGCCACCACCAACTTCCTCTCCAAGCGCTTCTCTTCTTCTTCGTCGTCATCTTCATGGCTTTGTCACCTTCATGGTAAACAAGTTGTCGTTTTCCGAAGAAAATTGAGGCGTTCCATTGAGTTAGATGACTTGGTTCACAAGTTGTTGGTCATTTGTAGGAGTCACCATAGTAGTTTGATCAAGCTTTTGGGTGCTTCTCTGTCTGGGAATTTTGTTTATCTTGTGTATGAATATGTTAAAGGGGCTAACCTTGGCGATTGTTTGAGGAACCCCAAGAACCCAAGTTTCACACTACTTTCTTCTTGGATTTCCCGTATGCAAATTGCTATTGATATTGCTCACGGCTTGGATTATATTCACCATTGTGCAGGTCTGGAAACTAGCTTCACCCATAACCGTATAAAGGTCACAAGTATTTTAGTAGCTGAAGATTCTTTAACGGCCAAAATTTGTCATTTTGGCACTGCTGAGATATGTGGGGAAGTGAGCAAAGAAGAAGGGTCAAGAAGCCTTGGGAGAACAGACAGTACAGTTACGAAAATTGAAGGAACAAGAGGGTTTATGGCACCTGAGCTCCAATCCAATGGTTTGGTGACACAAAAATGTGATGTTTATGCATTTGGGGTAGTGGTTTTGGAGCTGTTGAGTGGAGAGGAAGCCTTGAAGTTTATGTTTGATGAAGGGGATGGAGGGTACAAGAAGGTGAGTGTGATAGATACAGCAAGGGAGGCAGCGGCGGGAGGCAGTGGAGGAGTGAGGAGGTGGGTAGATAGGAGGTTGAAAGACTCATTTCCGGTGGAAGTGGCGGAGAAGATGGTCTTGGTGGCATTGGAATGCTTGGAGGAAGATCCAGAGAGAAGGCCTGAAATGAAGAAAGTTGTAGGGAAGGTATCAAAGTTGTATTTGGAGTCAAAGAATTGGGCTGACAACATTGGTTTGCCTACTGATATCTCGGTCTCAATGGCTCCAAGGTAAAAACCATACATAATTTGGTTGCAGGTTTTGGTTTTTTGTATGAACAACAAAATTTTTGAGAGGACAATTCATGATTCTTTTAAACAAGTAGAGGTAAATGTTGATATTTGTATATATACACACACAAAAACACTCTTTCAGTTCTTTTTCTGGCACAGATTTTGGTATGGATTTGTTTTCAAGTTAAAGTTGCTGATGTCTTGTACATGTATAAATTAATCTTGAGTATGAAGGTAATTAGTTTCATTCCACGGTATTTTAGGATTTTTTTTATTTTAACAAAAACCGATGAATATATTCATATGATAAGATTTAGGGTTGTTTTGAATGTATGCATTTACTTCTGATAGTGTAAAAATAGCAGTGACAATGAGATTAAATATTGTAAGTTGTTTTGAATGTACGCATTTTCTTCTGTTAGTGTAAAAATAACGGTGACGATGAGATTAATTACTGTAGTGCGAGAAAAAAAAAGAAGAAGCTAAGCCCATTGCTCTAGAGGTTCACTGAATTGTCGTTCCCAACACACCACACTAGACCTTCCTTAAGCAAATCTCTAGCACTGCATATACTCCGCCAGGTAAGGGAATTGTATGTTATTTTAAACACATATATGTGTTCTAAATACACGCGATTGATAGAATTTCTAATTATTTATAAAACTTTTTACTGAGTTGATGTCACAAGTTAACCAGACGTCAAATTCCGTTAGGAAAATTATTTTAATGTCCCTTCACATTTAAAATAATTTATATTACTTGAGGGTATTTTAATCTTTTTATTTTAACAAAAACCACAAAAGATAAAAATATATACATATGGGATTTGGACTCAACTCAATTAAATTACTAAAATATTAAATTTCCCACTTAATTAAAACTTCATTTTGATATAATTATACATATTTATTTAACATGCACAATTTATTATCTCTATCGGTTGTGTATCTATATTGTTTATAAAATCATTTATTGAGTTAGTGTCATCTATCAACCGATTCTTAACTTAGTTAGGAAAATTACTTAATGTCTCATTTAAAATTATTTATATTATTTGATGTCACAAATCAACTCGACACTAACTCATGATTGATGACAACCCCATGGTAAAAAAAATGTAGTGCATTTAGTAATCCGATGTATGTATGTGTCTAAATTTCACTTACTCACAATTTAAACTATTTTTTTATTATTTTAATATCGTGCATGTTTCATGTGTTATTATATTTAATTAGTTTCAAATTGTACGTTTTATTATTTATTATTTTTAAACACATATTTATATTATAAATTTGTAATTTCCACATATATGCATGTGATAAGATTTAATGTTTTAACATCAAAGAGTAATTAGGGTATTAATAATAAATGTCTAATATAATGTAGCATTGATGAAAATATTTATGATTTAAAGACAAACTCTAAAGGCATTGATGTCATTTTAATGCTATGTAAATTGTCTTCTTTTGAAGATACAAAATAAAACATAAGTAGCATTAAATGGGTTTAAAAAGTGTTATGATCAAATCTTATGTAATGGTTTGATGGTTAAGGGTGTTTATCGTTTCAAGTGTGATTTGGATTCAAATCACGTTAATCACGTTTGTTGTTCGGGTTCTGTCCTGTTATTGTAATTCATAAAAAAAAGAAAAGTGTTTTGATAAAAGGCAAAGCATGGTGAACCATTAATATACATTATTGTTTTTATTTTTTTAACATTAATCTCAATATAAGTTTAACACGCTAAATTTGATTCGATTTATCGAATGCAAATTTTGGGTATTACTATATGAGTACAGACAAAAATTTAATCTGCTATTACAAACTAAGATTAATTTACAAGATAACCACTTATAGATTCAAAATAAAATACATATGGGTATAAATTAGGTAAATATTTTGCAGTCTAAAATAATTTAATTACAAAATTTTCAAATTTATTATCATAACTTAATACAATTATTCAAAATATAAACTTCTTTGTAAAATTTTTTACTTTGAACATGCCACCAAGTTTACTCTATATGCATAATAACTCGATACACCATTTCATTAGCGTGATCCTGACATCGTTTCTCATGATGCAAACTCACAACATCAAACTTGTAACACCATATAAAATAAAGATAAAATTCTTAAGAACTTAATGAGAGAAAACATAAATTTTACTTTTAACTATTACTTGAATGTATCCATTTATAATTCCTCAAGACGATCATTCCATTCTTAGTCACTTAACCTTACTTATTGACAACTACTTTCTCAACCTTTGTTCATTTTATATTTGTTAAATACCATACTCTATACTGAACCCATTCTTATTTTTCATCAATGACTTCAATTCTTCCATTATCTTCTTTTTCTTCTTAACATTCATAATCCATACCAATTTTCTTTCGAGGACCAGTGCAACTAAAATATCGTGTCACATAGATTTCTAAACCAGATCCAATGTACAATCACAATTCACAACGAGCACATACATAGTGGGTAGATACCTTCTTTGATAATTCAAATTTGTACATCTATTCAAAATGAAATTTCAATGCCAATTCATTACTTTTTTATATCTCTTCAATTCATTATCTTCAATCGATTCTTAGCCATATTCGATACTTACCATGTATTTGACAGATACTTTATACCATACTGAAGTTACTGAGTACGCTTAAGAGCCATTCTGAATACACCATTTAGCTTAATATAGAACCTACCACAAAAGGCATTCCATACAGATTATGCCACAAAGGTAGCTCTTTCAGAGTGAGCCATAAAGGCATTTCTTTCTTGACTTGTTTACGATATGGATTTGTCTAAACTCACATTGCGTGAGTTTTTCCCATCATTGTCTTGAGACACACAGAGAATCTCATTGGGTAAGCACTATTCATTGTTCCTTTTCAGAGGGTACCATGGCTATGGACTTTCCTTTTAGATTTTCCATTTCAGAGTTTGTATTTTATGTCCTGACGGACCCCATCAGACACCACCGCGGTAACTAGACACAGACTCACTTTATAGACTCTTCATGCACTGACACAAACTAAGTCCAACATTTTAATTCACCAACATACACTCAAACGAACACACATTTGATAGCATACACTCCAGGCATACCTATACAACCGTACTTCAACACCATAGTACTCATTCACCATTCATTACATACTTCTACTTACCAGATTCCATACCAAATATACATACTATCCTCAACAAACATTCATTCACTCATAAATATCCTTTAGTAATCACCCTTACACTCGCATACATAACATATTCATTTTATACTTTTATGATATTGACTTTAGTTCGATATATTTTCTATAGACATCTTGGTATGAACAGTTTACATAGCCGAATTTGTTTATAATAACAATTTCTAATCAATCATTCAAATGGCTCCATATGAAGTTTTGTATGACTGACGATGTAGGACACCTTTATGTTGATCAGAATTGAGTGAGAAGAAGATGGTTGGGTCGGAATTAGTACAAGAAACGAAAGATAAGGCGAGGTTGATAAAAGGCATATTAAAGTCATTTGTTGATTTGAAACAGAAGGAAATTGAATATGTCATGGGTCCAACATCCAAACCATGAAAATTACTTGTTATAGTGATTGTGTTTCCTCGGGAAAAATTCTATAAGGTTAATTTAATAATTTGATATTGTTGTTTAACTAGATCAATAAATTAAGTGAAGCTAAGCTAATATAATTAAATATATTTATAAATAACTTATAATAAGTAAAGTTATTATAACGAAATTCGAATTTAGTTGTGTGACTATAATTTAATTATAAAAATTAATTTAATAAATCGAAAGTCGATAGATAAACTTAATCTATACCGTACTCTATTATCATTTCTAATCTTCTTTTATAATTTTTTTCATTACTAAAGACTTGGAGATCTATTTAGGGTAAGCGTTTGATTGAATTGAATTGAATCGAGTGAAAATTTTTTAGTTAATCGAGTTGATGAGTTCTATTTTATCATCCTAACCCAATTTGAAAAAATTTCAAATCGAGCCAAGTAAAATGAAATTCAAGTCGAATCGAATCGAGTGAAATTGTTCAAGTTAAATTTAAAAAATTAAATATGTCAAATTAAAATCTTGTTACAGTATAATTAATTCCATGTTAGAGCACGTAAATTTGAAACTATTTATATGTGAAAACTTTTTCAAAGCAAATAAGAAAAAAAAAATACTCCAGTATGATAAACTTGAATCATTAACTTCTTTAGCTCCCAAATTTATTATTTAAAAAAAATAAAATTTTAACTTTATTTATATATTCTTTAGGATTTTTTTTTAAATTTTAAAAATATAAATTTTAAAATTTTTATAAATATTTTAAAATTTTAAAATTATTTTTGACTTTTTTTTTTGTATTTTTTGTTGGGATAGATCACTTTGCTCATTTTCAAAATTAATATGGACCAAAAGGGTATTTACATCAATTTGTTATTTGAATTGTAAAATTCAACTCGACTAGAACTAGAAACTTGAATTATTTATTCGAGTTGTCTCAAAAAAATCGAATAACTCAAAATTTTAATTTTTTCAATTCAAATCGAGTTTTAAGATAAATTATTTTATGGACCCTTCTCACCACATCATCCATGGTCCTTTTCGAATTATCTGATGATATTTGAGTAATTTTTTTATGTCATTGACACATAATTTTAATAATTTTTTTACCTCGAACCTTGAATCTTGTTCAAAGTTCAAGGTTCGAAGTTAGGTTTGGGGGTAAAAGTATTATCATAAATCATAATTATGTGTCAATGACATGATATAACTGACTAACATGTCATTAAATAATTAAAAAAGAACCATAAATTATATGGTGGGAAGGATGCTTAAAATAATTTCTTGAGTTTTGGTAAGATTATTATAAGACTAAATTACCGAAAATACTTACAATAATAATGAGTGATGCGCTACCTTTTGAGCATGACCCTACACAAATCCCCATACCCAACACTACCTTTTAACAGAATATAACTGAATTTCAAACAAAATTCCCACATTCTAATTCAATTCTTTTTTGGTTCCTTCTCTCTCTAAAATCAACCCTAATTCTGTTTTTTTGATTATATATAAAAAAAACAGAAAATAAATAAAAGGGGAAAATGGCATTTTTGAGTACTTTGACGGGAATTATTGGTTTTGGAATGGGAGTTCCCTTTGGACTCTTGCTTGGATTCTATTTCTTCATTTACTCTAAACCCAAAATTGTTCAGGTAAATGCAGATTTTTTTTTTTTTTTTTCAATCTGGATTTTTGTTGTTCTAATTTTTACTTTGTCATGTCAAAGTTCAAACCTTTTCCATTTATTTTCCTGTTTGGATTTCATCTGGGTATTTGTTTCTTTTTGTTTTTCTCATTTTGTTCTATAATGCTTTTGCTATTACTGGTTTATAGATTAGAATGCATCAAAGCTTGGTTGCATTTTATTGATTTCATCAAAGCCTTAACAAAAGTGGGGGATTAGCTCATTAGGTTTAGAAAAATAGATAGAAAAGCTTGAGATTTGATGTTATCATATAGCTAAAGAATGGTTACTTACAGGAACCAATCACAAGGCGGGTGAGTCAGCTAGATAACACAGCTTTGCTTAATCTTCTTCATAATATTCCATTATGGGTAAAATGCCCTGATTATGAGAGAGTAAGTCATTCAATTTGTCTTCAAGAAATATACCCCTCAATCCGGGTTATGATTATTTTTGGGTTGATGCAGGTAGATTGGCTGAACAAGATCATTGCTGACATGTGGCCATACCTTGATAAGGTTGTTTGATGAGTTTAAACCGTTTGAGATTATTCAATTTCCCATTTTTTAGGTTATCAAGGTGGAGTTTAATTTAATCTACAGGCAATTTGTGCTTCAATAAGAAGCATGACAGAACCCATGTTTGCAGAGTATGTTGGGATGTTTCAGATTAAAACCATTGCCTTCGAAAGTTTAAGCCTCGGAACAATTCCTCCTGATATTTATGGTAGGCTTCTATAGATTTCAAGCAATCAATACTCTTACCTTTATGTTGGAATATACACATGAAAATTGAAATCCGTATTTCACCATTTGCAGGTTTTAAAATCTGTGAAACTAATGAGAACGAACTAGTTCTTGAACCAGCAGTTAGATGGGCTGGCAATCCAAATATAGTTTTGGTGATCAAAGTGTTCACTTTCCCAATCACAATTCAGGCAAGTCGAACCCATGTATGACATCAATGTCATTGAAAGTTTTGATTATTTATTTATTGTTCACAGGTTGTAGACATGCAAATACTTCTGGCCCCAAGGGTGACTTTAAAACCTCTTGTTCCAACCATACCATGTTTTGCAAATGCTTCAGTCTCTCTGCTGAAAAGAGTTAGTATTTCCAAACATTCGTACGTTTTAAACCCTAAACCGTAAACCATAAACATTAAACCGAAATATTATCGTCTTCTTGCAGCCCGAGATCGACTTCGGATTGAATGTTCTTGGAGGGGATCTTATGTCTATACCCGGAGTTTATCATATTATCCAGGTGCTGTACCGGTAATTTCGATATACAAGTAGATTTGACAATGTTTGAGGTTTATGATGTTCTTGTCCAAGGAGATGTCAACTAACTGTTTTCATTGCTTGCAGAGAACAATTAAAATGCAAATCGCAAGCCTCTATCTTTGGCCACAATCATTAGAGATACCTATCCTTGATCCTTCAACGTAAGTATAGTTTGCCAGAATTATAGAGAAAAAGAAAATGGAAGTGCTTAACAGTAGTATATTTTGATGTTTCCTAGAGTGGCTATAAATAAGCCAGTGGGAATACTACACGTGAAGGTAGTACGAGCACATAAGCTCTTAAAGATGGACTTCCTGGGAACATCGGATCCTTATGTGAAATTAAATCTAACTGGAGAGAGTTTGCCAGCCAAGAAAACATCCATCAAGAAGAGGAATTTGAATCCCGTATGGAATGAGAAGTTCAAGCTGGTGGTAAAGGACCCCAAGTCTCAAGTTCTTCAATTGGAAGTCTTCGACTGGGACAAGGTTTCTTTATCCTTTTTGGAATTGGATGGAGTTTTTAATTAGTTGATGACAGAATAGAAATGAGATGTTTGTGAGTGCAGGTGGGTACTCATGATCGGCTGGGAATGCAGTTCGTGCCACTGAAACTACTTACAGCCAATGAGACCAAGGAGTTTAAGCTGGATTTGCTGAAGCACACATTCATTGCCGATCCTTATGATAAGAAGCCACGAGGGAATATCGTGATTGTGTTGATGTATGCACCGTTCCGAGAAGAAAACATTAAAGTAGATGGTACAGGTGATGTACTTTCCCGAAAGGAAAGCAGTCTCGACAAACCATCTGAGAATAGTAGTGAGGTGTTAAGTGGAGCAGGTTTGCTCTCCGTTACGGTTCAAGGAGCCGAGGATGTTGAAGGTCTACGCCACAATAATCCCTATGCTGTCATCCGATTCCGAGGCGACAAAAAGAAGACTAAGGTGCATCTCTTTCTTCTTCATTTGCTTACATTTGTATATAGGTAAGTAGGTTTGGCATGGTGGATATATATAATTCAAGCATTTCTGAGGTGGTGAATGAATGGTAATTTCAGAAAATCAAGAAAACACGGCATCCGCTGTGGAATGAAGAGTTTCAATTTATGCTGGAGGAGCCTCCTGTAAATGACACCATTCGTATCCAAGTTATGAGCAGACGAAAAGGCATTGGTTTCCATTCCAAGGTACACTTCATTCTCCATCCATTTTGCAAACATATATAATTTATTTGCATGTTTGTGTTTGTAGGAATGCCTGGGGAAAGTGGATATCAATCTCACAGACGTCGTCCATAACGGCCGAATCAACACCAAATACCATCTCATGAATTCCAAGAACGGGAAGATACATGTTGACATCAAATGGACGACTGTTTAAGCATTTGGGATCTGTCGGATTGTCTTTTCACCTACACTCCACTTTCTTGCATCGACATGCAAACATTGCTACCATGTCTCAAAACACAGGGTATTACAGACTCAATGGACACAGAAACACCAACTCAAAATTATACACAAGACAATATTACTTCAGTGAACACCAACATCAAAAGATTAAATGTATATAGTCTCTGTTAAATTTTTTGTTAGGTAGGAGAATAGTTGGTAAAAATCCCATGTCAAAGATTATTCCGTTTATTTTATTGGGGTTCCGATATTGGATATTTTATACGTAAAATGACTCATCTATGAGTAATTAACCATTCAATTTTGATACACATGATGTTAGACTACTATTATTTAAGCTCTTGATTTGGTGTCATGTCTCAATCCAGTATCAACTCGATTAGCGGAATTAGTTTGACTCGTGATGTCATTTCATATTTAAAATGATCTTTGCCTTGGCATCTCCTAGGAATCAGACAAGAAGAGGACCTCTTGTGCAGTTCTGGGAACACTGTCTCGTGGGGCTCATGCTAGATAGTCGATGGTTCTCCATCCATAGACTCCAAGAAAAAATGAATACGGGCTGGAGACTGAGAAACAGGATCACAGTCATGGGAAAGATTGGAGAATTGTTTGTAGTGCACTTTGATAATCCAATGAACCGAGATTATGTATTTGCTGAAAACCCATGGACCTTAATGGAGCTTTTTTTTTGTTTTCGACCAATGGAGGCCTGGTATGGTGCTGAGGAAATCTCCAGCTTCTTTGTGATCCCATTTGGGTGCAAATATGAGTTTTACCCTTAGAACACATAACCCCATATATTGCATTGAATATAGGATTTTTTGGTTGGTAATATTCTGCAAGTTGATTGGAATGGGATAGTGCCCATGAATATCCTGTATTTAAGAGTGAAGGTGGCGCTCGACCCATGGAGACATTTAATGGAGGGATACATCGTTAGAGTGAACAATAGACGCCGAATCTAGGTTGAACAGGGCACACGTTCCCAAACTGCACAATGGACAATACGAAGCATGAACGAACAGATGGATAGGGTCTGTAAAAGGTACAACGTTGGCATAGGCATGGACCTAGAGGAGGTTCACTTCATTAGCAAGATACAGAAAAGGCCAGAGAAAAAAAAAAAAAAAACAGTTGTTCAACTCTTTAACCAGGAAGATGATTGGGATCAAGCATTTATTCCAGTCATGGAGGAACCAATCCAGGTGATGTATGGTGATCCTGATTTTGATCCCTCTGACGTTTCGACTATAATCGATTTGCAGGACATGGAGGAATCAGGTCGACAAAAAGTGGCCCACTGAATCTGATCGAAATAGATACAATCCCCATAAGGAACTTCAATGCTGGTGAGGGGGTTCACCTCTCAGTATGGTAATCCCTAACATAGTAGGGGGACCACTTAATGATAGGGAAGGCTTCAACAGTTTGAAAGGGTCTAGGGAGCACATAAACAACCATGCAGAACCATGCAAAAAAAAAAAAAAAATGAACATGGAAAGCTAAAAATGGTGGAGGTGGCACCGGATGTGGCAGAGCTTACGACAATGATGTCAACCAACAACAAGTGTTAGGGAACCGAGGTAACCTGACACTGTTGAGAGTCAGTCAAGCCGGAAAACAGAAGCAACATAAGAACGTGATGAATGACCGGAGAAGAAGAAAGTAGGTCTCATGATTACCAGTTATATGATTTGTGGCACCTGAGCCAATAACCTATTTAGACAATGAAAATATCATAGATGTACTGGTTTTACCTGACTCTGGGTGACTAAGTTCTCCCCCTTGGGGATTAAAAGTTCATAATGGTGATTGAAGGTTGCAACACTCCAATAGGGCTCTCATCCCCTCCTCTGTAACCCTTGTCAAACATTACCTTAATGATGTATTAAGTTTATAATCTCGAGTTTGAATTTTCATCTAGTGAATTTTCATTGAAAAATATTAATGAAATTAGATAAACTTTTAATAATTAAAGGTAAAAGAACGGAATTGCTTCAAACTTAACCCAAGTTCTGATAGCTTGAAACACAATATACTCTTACTATTGATTTAGGACCCCTTTGGATGGGCATTTATTTTCACTACGGTACGTTTAGTTTTTTTTTATCTTATGTTATAGTATCTAATCTTATTATCACCACTATTTTTACACTAATCGCAGGTCTAGTTCATCCAAAATGTCCATTAATCAATTTTATTACAAAAGACATTGTTGTAATGAAGAAAAAAATGGAAAAAGATTCATTTGAATATAAAGAACAAAGAAAAAGGGCTTCCACCAGCATGTTCAAATAAATAAAAGCCCATTGCCCAGTTCATCCAGCCACTTAGCCGAGAAAATTTCCCATTTCCTGCACTGAGGAGAAATCAAGTTCAAATAAAAGAAAGCCCAATACCCATTACCCATTACCCATTACCCATTACCCAATACATCCATCCACTTTGCTGAGAAAATTTCCTACTTCGTGAACTGAGGAGAAATCTACCGCGAGAAGAACAAGGGAAAAGCGCAGACATGTCGTTCATGAAAGGAGATTTGTTGACGAAAACAAGGAAACTCGTCAATGGTTTAGCCAAACCTCAGCCTATTTGGCTTAAAGCCATGGAACAGTTTGTCTCTTTCTCTCCCCGTTATTTATTTCCCCCCTTCTTAAATGTTTTTAATTGGGTTTAAGCTTCTTCTTTTTTTCTCTTGTTTTGTCAACTTCTTACAATTAGAATCCAAATGGATCTTAAAGTTACTTTGTTTTAGGATTTGAAAATCTGGGTTTTCTTTAAATTGTTCGAATGAGTTAATTTTTAGTTTAGGTAATGAAAATCGTATCATTTTGATGACCCTAATTGTTTGATTTCTTTCTTCTTTTACTTGGAAACGAACACAAATAACACTAATTAATTATGGCATTCATGTCCGTAGTTTAGGGTTTAAACTTTGTCTCTACAAAATTTTAGCTGATTTAATCTTTGAATGATACGTGATTTTGTGTTTTACAGGGCTCCGCCGGCAACCTTTCCTCGTCCCGATGGAAAACTTAAGGCAATCAGCCTCCCAGAGGATGTTTACATTAAAAAATTCTTCCAGAAATATCCGTTGTCGAAAGGTCACGATGCTATAAAGTATAATATTCCTCCCTTTACTATGTTTTTGTTATTCAGTTTTGTGTGCAACATGGTATTAAGAGCAATAGATTTAGACATGCACTCTTAGAGCCAATTTGGCTTGAATTATCAGTGTTAATAATGAAAATTGGTTTTTCGTTTTCTTAATCTTTTGTCTGAAGAAAACAAATCAAGTCTTATGAGTTTGTGTTCTTGATGCTAACTGGATATGATTCAGATATCAAATGGTGCGAATATGATATTAACTCACTGCAACTTTTATATGCATCTGATATTAACTTATGGATGATTGGTCGACATGAATTTATCCTTCATGCAGCTCCAAAATAAGAGATCTCTATGTTTTGCTTCTTTTAATAGTTTGTTACTTTTTTTTTTCTTTTAATCTTTGATTAAATGATTTCTTACTCTGGTTTCATATTAGACATGGTGGGTGAGTGGATTAAGTTTATGCCTTGCTTCCATGCAGAATATCTGCTTATGACCCTCCACCAGCACGTCTATTTGGTTTGCGAGTACTTGAATTTAAAGAGCAGGGAGTCACTGAGGAGGAAGCAGTGGCCGTAGCTGATGTATGTTTCTTGTGTTCTGAGTCTACCTGTTGTTCTTTTTTCTGGTTTTTGCTTCTATAAATTGCTGGTGCATGCTTTGATGATTGTTGAATGGAACTGTCCTTGTTACTTTTTCCCTGTTGTGTCCATGAGTTCATCATCAGTATTCATAGGCCACGAACTTGTAATACATGGTGGGTTCTGTGAACATGGATAGTGATAAAAGTCGGTGGGGATCTCCACCCTGTAAAGACTGCTTAAGTCTTTAAGTCTTATGCACATTTTTTTAACTCTTGGCATCCCATTTTAGATGGAATATCGGAAGGAGAAAAAGGAGAAGAAGAAAGCATATGCTCGTTTAAAACAAATCGCCCGTCTTCAAGGAAAGAAACCTCCACCAAACCCGTACCCTAGTGCAATCAAGGAGAGACAAGCGCTGGAGAGAAAGTTTGTCCGAGAACGTTTCTCCAATCCAGAGATATGGAAAATTGTTGAAAAAATTAAAGAGGAGAGGCGAACTGAGAGGTTCGATGGAAGAGTCAGTGGTGGCTTTTGAGATGACCTGGTTTCGGTGAAATGGTGCTGGTTATTTTAACCGGAACTTCATTTAGACCATTGCTATAGGTTTTTACTTTCTGATTTCTGCTTAAATTTGTTATGTCATTGGATACCAAGTTTTCTACATTGTTTGCATCTGATACAATGTAAGAAATTTTGTAGGATTTTGAAATAATTGGGATCCCAGCAACGTGTTTTTTTTAAGATGCCACTAAATTGCACATTCTGTATATTGGAAATTAGTTCTCTCTTTTTTTAAATTCAATGCTGGTTAATAAAGAATGATAATGACTCTTGTTTTATAGTTCATTTTGAATAAATCATAGATAGTTGTTGACCCATTTGAGTTACGTTATTTTACATTTCATTTGGATCTATGGCAACATATCGAGTACTCCCCACATAGTTGCTGTCTCTAGTGCACAAGTTCGATGAGTTGTACATGAAGCTTGAAGATTTGCATCATCTCCTATAAGTCACGACTATCTTATGTAAGCTTCTTTTGTTTTTGACTTTTACTTATCCATTAGTGGCATGTACATAGGTGGTCTTGGCTATTATCTTATGTAATCATATATATGGGATATGTCTTATGTTTTTTCCATGAGTAGGGTTTGTTGGCTAAATGCGTGCAAGGTATGGTTGAATTTGATAAGGAGATCCTTGTGCTTAAAGAGTGATAGTTTAAGTATGCGTTAAGCTTGTGTATGGGTTGTAGGACGATAGGTAGCTTGGTTGGAGATTAGAAATTGACTTGGTAAAGCTTTAGATTGCCATTTAGGCCTTGAAACTATTTGTCAACTATTAAAATGTTATTCAAGCTAGAGTAGGGCTTTCTTACTAGCCTAACTTGTGCACTTTAGCACACAAATCTTGATACCTAGGGTGATGGCATTGAGACCCTCAAAGTTAGTAGCCAAAAATAGAAAAATAGCTTTCATAAACTTTTAAAACTTTGCAATTTTAGTCCTATTTCGTGCTTGAGTTATCAAAAGAGCTTCCGTAAGCTCGATTAAGACTCGGATTTGAATGTTTAACATGAATTGAATGTATTTAGCATTATATAGCATGTATAGATTATTGTTCAATGTCTAATTGACTGTAGTTGTTCCGGCAACGAATGTAGCATTCTGATGCTCGGATTCGGCGATCGGGTCAGACTAAGGGTGTTGCAACTTACACGTAAGATTGAAATCAAGAGTGACTCTCTATTGGTAATTAAATACCTTACAGGCTGTGGTCGATTCGTGTCTAGTCTAGGGAATATTCTTAGTGATATTAAAGCTTCCTACTCTTTCTTTGGTTCTATTATGTTTAAATACGTGTTAAAAACTAGCAACAATCATCAAGCTAAATATGCTTTTTTAAGTAGTGAGTAGTTTTCTGCTTGGAGGACTAATCACCTTCATGTTTTAGTCCTTGACTTTGTATTGGTAAATCTTTGATGAATGAATGAATTTACAAGTGCACTCTTTTTCCAAAGGAATGGTTTTTTTTTTTTTTTTTAGTGAGTCACTTTATTAATAATAATAAACCACACAAATTATGAAATTGTTTTTTAGTCACCCAATTATAAAAGTTAGTCATTAACATTTTTGAAATTTGATTTTTTTTTGTCACTTGTTAAATCATTAATGGAAGGCTGATGTGGTTTTTTATTTATTGATATATTAATTAATTCAACCTTTTAATGTTTATATATTTTATCAATTTGGTTTTAATTTTAAAAAATTCAATAAATTTAATCTTTAACATTTACGCATTCTATTAATTTAGTTATAATTTTAAAAAAATCAAGAATAAAAATAAGAAAAATTAAAAATTTAGAATTACTAAAATAAATTTTGATAAAAATTCTATTTTTATGGAGATACATAAAAATATAAATAAAAATAAAAATAAAAATAGTTTTTAATAATTTTATCTCTTGCAAAGCGGTTCTTCTAAGAGGGATTCTAAGTATTATAAAGAAGCTCTTATATAGATTATTCATAATTTAGCTCTACTTTTGTCTATGGTTAAATTAGTGAAATTACTTAAAATTTCATGTAAAAAACATTTTGTTAAGGGTTGTTCAGTTTTTTCGAGAGAAATCTTCGAAACATTTTTCGTCAAGTAGCTGATCCGGTTTCCTAATAACTGAGGAAAGTGTTGTCCCTATGTCGAGGTTTAATCCTTAGCCTCCACGAAGAGCCATATACAAATCATAAAGGGGGGTATTTCAGTTGGTGGTACTCACAAGATTAGCTTAAGTGATAACATGATTGCAAGTAAGTGGGTTATAAACCTCAGGTTGGTGGTTTGAGTTATCTTACACTTTGATAGCTCCATTGTTATTCACATGTCCCATAGTGACACATTTTTCAAGTCTTGTGGGTATCACCAACTAAGGTGTTCTCTTTGAAAACTGTACACGGATTTTTACGAAGATTGAAAACAAATTTTCAATATGAAGATAATATTTTCAAATGTTAAGAACTAAATTAATTATTTGATACCAAAAAATTAAAATTTGAAAACATTAATAAGTAAATCGAATTTTTTTATAAATTAATGATGAAAATAATAACACGAATAATTATATATTATTTATATGTGGTTTACCAAAAATCAAACAAAACCGATGAATAATTATTTAGTTTAATTAAAATTTATTTAACCATGGTTGGTCCCGAAGAGTTAGGGCCTTGGCTCTGTCAAAATGAAAAGTTTTAAAACTTGTGATATCTTCACCCAAAATATCGCGAGATTTTAAAATTAAAAATAATAATATTTTATCCAAATAATTCAATGTAACAGAGATTTATTAATTAGGAAAATAAATTCTCTGATGATTTTTTTAATTGGATATGATTTTATTTTATTATTTTGCCTGTTAGTTGACTTATATTTTATGTTTTATAAAATTTTTAAGTGTTTTTACTCTCGATTGAGTCTTAACTCGATTAGTATTAGTATTATTGTCAGTGCAGAAAAATGTGAGTTCGAGTGCATTGAAACACATTATCTTCTTATTTAAAAGTTAGAGAGGATTAGATATTATATCAAAAAGACTAAATATGATAATAACCTATTGAAATTAATGTTAAAAAAAATTTTCTTACTACTTTTTAATAGATTTGTATTTCATCCTTTTTTCCCATTTAATCAACTCTTTTTATTCAGCATTTATATAAAATTTAAATATTTTATTAAAATAATATATTAACCAAAATTTATTATTATTTTTTCACTCAAAAATAGAATTAATTTTACTAAAATTTTAGTCAGTATATTGTTATAAAAAACTATTCTAGTGAATAATATACTTCATATTATCTTGTTGTTGCTAATATAGATAAAAAAATTATAAATAATAAATATAAAATATAAAAAATTAATTTTAAAATAAATTTAATTATTATAAAAGTTATTATATGATTTTTATAAATTTATAATATATATTAAGTATTTGATTGAATTCCATGCAAAGTAACCAAAATTCCATATAAAATAAAAATAATGATATTTGAACCAAAACATCATAATTTTTAAAATACTAGTTTTACAAATTTAACCAAAATTACATTTTATTTTTATATCATTCTTTTATAAATTTATAATATTTTTTATACTCACAAATCTAATAAAAAGATTATTATAGTCCCATTTATTTATTAAAGATATATGTTAGGTGTGCATGAGTCAGTTTGGGTTCGAATTAAGTCTAAGCATGAGACTTATATATTTTATGATTGTTTAAGCTCGACTCAGCTCAAAATGGAAGTCTAAATTTTTTTCCAAATTTGTCCATATTTACAAAAAAACTAACTCAAATTTATTTTATTTTTAATTTTTTAATATTTATATTATTTTAATTTAATATTTGATAATTTTATATAATTTTTATTCATTAAATTTTTTTATGTAGTCATCCTAACATTATTTTAATGTTTATATCAGAGTAGTATTATATATTTAGTATACGTTTATTTTTTGTAATATGATATAAAATATATAATATATAAAAATAAAATAACATAAAGTATTATAAATTTAATAATAAGTCAGGGCCAGGCTCGAGTCTTGAATATTCAAGTCCGAGCTCGACCCATATTTTAAACAAGCTTAATTTTTTTGTCCAAACCCATTTTAAGTATAATACTTTTATCTAAACCCTTTCAAGTTTCGAGCCGACCTTCGGATCTGAATAGGTAACCCGACTATGAATAGGTACTCATGAAAAAACCATTTTTGTCCTCCATTCTCATCCTAATAGTTAGAGTTATGTGATTTGAATTTTGAAATAAAATAGAGAAGTAAAATAGAAAATTTGTGGAAGTGAATCCGTATAAGACTATACTCCTTCTATTAGATTTTTGATTATAATAAAGTTATTTTACTGTTATTGTATTATTGATTATAATAGAAATAGTCAAACTCTTATTGTATTATTAAATTTTTAACATTAATAATTTTTTATTTGTCTGTCAGTGATTTTTATCGGGATTTCCCCGTAAAATTAATATGAATAATATTTTTAAGGAAAAAACAATGTATGCGTGTCTATATATTATATATTGTCTCTGCACAGTCCACTGGTCGGCAAACAGCACAAAATCTTTCCAGTTGAAGTCTCTTTTCTCTGTCATTCTCTTTCTTCTTTAAAGCTCTCATTTTCTAGTCAGTTTCCCATAACGACCTGCTTTTTCATTTTCCTTTCCTTTCTCTTCATTCTCTAAGTCTTTGGATTTTTATATCTTTCATTTTTTTTCTTGTTTTGGCCTTAAAAGGGTTGAGATTCCTGCATTGTTTCTGCTTCTTTTTGTTCATTGTAATCTGGGTTTCTTCCTTTAGGTGGAAAAATCATCTCCTTCTATTTAAAGGTAAGGTCTTTTACTCTTTCCTTCTCCCTTTTAAGTGATTTCTTTGATATTTTTTTTGGGTGTGTGTGGAAAATATGCTTGTATATAGCTATGGTGTTTTTTTTTTGTTCTATATTCTAATTTATCTGTCTAATTGATTGTGTGATTAAGATATATTTCCAATTTCATGTGTTAGCAGAATAATCAAGTGAGGCAAAAGAGGAAGGGTAGTCATTTGTATGGTTTAGACCTCAAGAATCGGGAAAACAATGATAACAGTAATGGATTGTGGGAAAGAAGTGGTTAAGACATCAGGAAAATGCTTAGATCCTCAACTATGGCATGTTTGTGCTGGTAATATGGTGCAAATGCCAGCGGTAAACTCCAAGGTGTTCTATTTCCCTCAAGGTCATGTTGAACATGCCAATAGGAATGTAGATTTTGGGAGTCTTTTAATTCCTTCACTTATCCTATGTCGAATTTCAGCCATTAAGTTTATGGCAGATCCTGGAACTGATGAGGTTTATGCTAAAATTATGCTGGTTCCTTTGAGAGAGAATGATTTTGGGTATGAAGATGGTTTTGATGGAAATATTGGGATGGAGAATCTTGAAAAACCACCTTCTTTTGCTAAGACATTGACTCAATCCGATGCTAATAATGGTGGGGGTTTCTCGGTTCCTCGGTATTGTGCAGAGACTATATTTCCTAGGTTGGATTATAGTGCTGATCCCCCTGTTCAGACCATTCATGCGAAGGACGTACATGGTAATGTTTGGAAATTTAGGCATATATATAGGGGAGCACCTCGCCGGCATCTTTTGACGACGGGTTGGAGTAATTTTGTGAATCATAAGAAGCTTGTGGCTGGTGATTCGATTGTCTTTCTTCGAGCAGAGAACGGAGATCTTTGTGTGGGAATCCGTAGGGTGAAGAGAGGTATTGGAAGTGGACATGAGTATCCTTCTAGTTGGAATTTGAGGGATGGAAGCCCCGGTTTTTCTCCACTCTTGAGGGAGGGGGATAGTAAATCGATGAGGAATGATTCGAATGGGGATTTGAGGGGAAGAATAATGCCCGAGAATGTGATTGAAGCTGTGACTCGTGCCGCCAATGGGCAACCCTTTGAGGTTGTTTACTATCCACGAGCAAGCACTCCTGAGTTCTGTGTGAAGGCCTCATCAGTTAGAGCTGCAATGCAAACCCACTGGTATCCTGGGATGAGGTTCAAAATGGCTTTTGAAACCGAGGACTCCTCACAGATTAGCTGGTTTATGGGAACAATATCTATCGCTCAGGTCAGAGATCCCATCCGTTGGCCTAATTCTCCATGGCGCCTTCTTCAGGTATATCCAATATTTCTCATAACTTTATATTGTCATTTGATTTGCAATCTACCTTATATTCTGCTCATAGATTTGCTTCTAATAACTTTTTCTCGAATTAACATCTTTTTTCAGGTGGCATGGGATGAGCCGGATTTACTACACAATGTGAAGCGTGTTAGCCCATGGTTGGTTGAATTGGTGACAAACATACCAGCCATCCATCTTAATCCTTTCTCGCCCCCGAGGAAAAGGATGCGGCTTCCACAACACCCAGATTTTTCTTTACCCGGCCAAATTCCAATTCCATCTTTTTCTGACAGCACTTTCAGGTCCAGCAGCCCCGCATGTTGCATTACAAACAACATTCCTGGAGGCATACAGGGAGCCAGGCATGCACCGTTCGGATTATCTTCATCGGATCTCCATTCCAGCAAGCTGCAGTCGGGCCTCTTTCCACATGGTTTTAATCAGCTTGATCATACTATCCCACCTACGGGACTCTCCAGTGACTATGGGAACAATAGGAATATTTCTTCCTCGCTTACAAAGGGAAATCTTACCCAAAGTTCAAAAGAAAGCAATGAAATAAAGACACCCCATATCTTGTTGTTTGGTCAACTCATTTTCTGTGAGCAGCAGGTTTCTCAGAGCTGCTCAGATACAATTGGAAACAGTTCATCCAACGGGAATACAGAGAAGACTGTGATTTCTTTCGATGCCTCTGGATCTGCATTACATCAAAATGCTCGTGAAAATTCTTCCGATGAAGGGTCTCCTTGGTACAAAGAGCTCCCAAAAACCAACATGGGGTTGGAGACTGGCCAATGCCAAGTGTTCACGGAATCAGAGAATGCGGGAAGAACCCTAGATCTTTCAGTTCTCAGATCATATGAAGAGCTGCACGGCAAGCTAGCCAACATGTTTGGCGTAGAAAGTTCAGATATGCTGAGCAGCGTATTCTACCGAGATGCTGTTAAGCATACAGGAGATGAGCCCTTCAGGTGCCAATGGTTCCATGGGATCATTTGCTTTTAATTTTTCAAAGGTCAATCATTTTGTTTACTTTAATGCTTTCAATGTTGCAGTGACTTGCTGAAGACAGCAAGGAGGCTGACCGTTCTTACAGATTCCGGCAGTGACAACATGGGAAGATAGAGATTGCATATTTTCGCTAATTGTACAGTTTCAAACCCTTGGTTTTGATTTTCATTTCATTTTGAGTAGTTGTGAGAAGGTTTCACTTCTCACCCATTTTTGGGTTACTTGTAAACCACATGTCTTTTTATCTCAACTGTAAGCTTATGACTGAAATGGCCGCCATTTTAGTTCTCACAGCTCAATAATTGTTCCTACTTATGCCTTTGTATCTGCCATAGCAATGAAGAAAAGATTGAAACATGGTGGTGGTGGTGGTTTGCTAGAATCAGACAAAAGCATCCTTAACCACCTGTTGTTAAGGATATTGCATTGGTTTTACAATACTAAAATTGCAATTTTATCATTTTAATATTCTTTATAATTTTTAAAAAATTAAATTAATTTTTTTCATTTTTTAAAAGGGTCAAAGTACAATTTTACTATTATTTATTTAAAATTTTATAAATTAAAAGAGCTTAAATAAAAAAAAATTAGTTAAGAAGAAAGAGTTTAGATTTGAAATTTTCGTGTAGAGTATTTTTTATGTAAATATAAAGATAAAATAAATTATTAAAATCTTAATATATATATATATATATATATATATAAATGTAAAAGCGTGAATTTGGAAAAACTTTACATGAATAAATGTTGTATTAATTCAGATTATATTTTATTGTGTCTAAATTAGAGGTGTAAATGAGACTTTTGTATTAACATATTATTTGAGTTTGACTTGAAAATAAAAACTCATATTTAGTCGGATCAAATTTGACAAAGTCGAATTTGAATATTTATGGCTAGTCAAACTTTGTTTTATTTATAAATAGTATTGAAAATCTCAATTTTGAATCGGAAACTCAAGGTAAAGCATAAATAATCAAATGTGAAATCAAAGAATTAAATTTTTTTATAAAATAAATAATTGAACAAACTCAACCCGTTCAATCTACATCTCATCATATAATTTGAACTCATGTGACTCGGTTATCAGATTTTTTTTTCAAGCTTAATCAAATTTATTTGAGGTATATTTGTAATTGAGGTATAGGGGTAAGTATTTAATTGAATCAAGTGAAAATTATTTTAGTTAATCGAGTTGATGAGTCCTATTTTATAATTTTAACTTGATTTGAATTTTTTCGAATTGAATTGAGTGAAATGAAATTTAAGTCGAGTCGAATTGAATCGAGTGAAATTATTCGAGTTAAATTAAAAAAAATAAACATGTCAAATTAAAATATTGTTCTAATAAACACCAATTTGTTATTTAAATTATAAAATTTAACTCAACTCGAACTCAAAACTCGATTTACTATTCAAATTAACTCGAAATTCAAATTTTTTAAATCGAATAAAATCGAGTTTTGCATACCCTACTTAAATCTAACATGACAAGAATAATGGGGGAGTAAAAGTTGGATCTGATGTTTGACGGAAGAGGGGGTTTGAAATTGATAGTGAAACAAAGCAAGCATGCATCAAGATTCTGCGGAATTTCTGTGTGTGTGTGTGTGTGTCGCCACTGCCTCTGCCGGCTCTCTAGGCATTGGGATTGGATGTGCTTTGCATTTCTTTAATATTCTTCGCTTTTACTCTCCTTGGGATCTTAAATAAATACCTTTTTTTAACCAAAGTCAACATCCACCTTTTTATAATTTTAATTTACTCCCTCTACAATTAAATAAGGGTAAATTAAAATAGAATTAAAATTTACTCTTTAAAAAATACAGTTTATTTCGATTGAATCTTAACTCGATTATGAATATTGTTATCAATGTAGAAGAAATGAGTTCGAGTGCACTGAAACGCATTATTTTCCTATTGATGAGTTGAGATTAAGGAGAGGCTATTAGTAGTCTTAGCATGCTCTTAAAAAAGGTAGATATTATCAAAACCTATAACGATTTTGTTAAAAAAATATAATTTACTGTCTCTCCCCAACTCATAAATTTGAGGATAGTACGTTTTAGCGTACTTAAATTCATATATTTCTATATTGATAAAAATATCCATACCAATTGAACTAATATTTAATTGACTTAATAAAATTAATATTTTTAGAGTTTCATAATTTCGTAAATGAAATATTTTATTTAAAAAATAAACTATGGGGATTTGAATTAAAACAAAACTGATAAAATAAAAATCAAATTGCTTAAACAAGACCAGCTAAGGTATCCTGGCGTTTACCAGTGCACAAGGCAGACAAAGATTCGTGAGTCAAGGAATGCTGGCCCCACCTCTTTTATTACAACAACAACACTTGTCCAATTTCTCTTTTTCCATATACTTCTCTTCATTTTATCCTCTCTTCTTTTTCTCCTATCCCAATAAAATATTTTAAATTTCAACGTATCGCATTAGGAATATTAAATTGATATAATTGTTTGGGTAAATAGGTAACATATGTCTAGTTTTTTAATATTTAGAGAAATGAATCGATTTTGAAGAGTGTGTGTGGAAACATCTCCATATTGATACGTCAAGAAAAGCATATCTAACTAAACGTGTTTTTTTTTGGAATTTTCAAAAAGCATTTTCAACTAAATATGTTCTCTTTGACATGCCAGTCACACACATTCTCTAAAATCGACTTATTCTTTTAAATCTTAAAAAAATTACCTATTTGGCCAATTAAAAAAAGGCGACATATTTAGCCTATTTAGTCCAATTGTTTATCATCAATCTTGTTGTATTATCATCATGATAGCAGAATGATCGGCCAGTTAGACACGTTTTTTTTGAAATTTTTAGAAAAACGCTTCCACCTGGACACGTTTTTCTTGACATGTTAGTAGAAAGCTCGTTCAACTGAACGCTCTTTCACGCACTCTCTCCAAAATCGATCTATTTCTCTGAATCTTTAAAAAAACAATTTGGCCAATTATAAAAAATTGACATATTTAATCCATTTAGCCCAATTATTTATCATTGTATTGTCATCCATCTTGAGCCGGTAACAAGTCAATTAAAGTTATTAAAGTTTCATATATAAGAATATATAAAAAAAATGTGGATAACAAATATGGTTATTGAAATCCATATAAAAAAATATTTGTTTTATTTTAAGTGATAAATTAAAAGTACAAAAAGATAAACATACTATAATTATGTATTGTAAGCGAGCAGGTTAAAGCTTTGTTTGATGAAATGATGTGGGTTCAAATATTGTTAGTTTCTTCGTTCGTGAGAGGTTGGATCGTGGGGTGGCAAAGGAAAAATGACTGTCTCAGTTCTCACGGACTACCGTTTGGATCACTGCCCCTTATTAGTCGAGTTGAATGATGAAATCAGACATGGTAAAGACAGGCCATTTAAATCCGAAGAATCCTTCGAAGTCGAGGTGTCAAAAATTTGGCGTTCACCAGAAGGTAATGTACTGATGAAGGTTGATGAATTACGAAAAGGCAAATTCGTGAAAATCGAAAAGGGCTAAAAGAATTGTTAACGAAAAAATTGGAGATATTAATGAAAGGGGAACGTAGTGACAATGCCATTCTTGAGTTACAGGAGACTAAACTTCACCTTACTTTGGAAATTGAAAAGGAGGAGATATTCTAGGAACAGAGATCTCGAGTGTATTGGCTCAAAGCTGGTGATAAAAATACTAGGTTTTTTTTCTCGAAAAAAGAAGATGAATGTAATCCGATATTTGGAAGATGAAGAGGGACGCTTAATGAATGATCCAAGAGTTACGAAAAACATTGCAAAACGGTTTTTGAGAATTTGTTTTCTTCTCACTTTAACCCTCTTAATTTAAACCATGTTCTTTCTGGTGTGAACAAAAGTATTACGGAAGAAGATAATGCCTCCTTATTAATGCCATTCTCGGAGGAGAAAATCGTTACCGCACTTAAGGGTATGGGATCGCTAAAAGCACCTGTATTATGGTTTTTCGGCTTTATTCTTTCAAAATTATTGGCATGTGGTAGGTAGAGATGTGAGTAATTTTATTCTGGGCATTCTAAACAATGGAGATAGTTTTGCACCTTTGAATGTTACTAACATTGTGCTTATCCCCAAAATAAAAAACCCTACTAACATGACCAATTTTAGACCTATTAGTCTCTACTCAGTGCTTATAAAATTACGACAAAGATGATTGCAAATAGGTTTCAAGGGCTTTTGGACATGTGTATTGATACTTCCTAAAGCACCTTTGTTCCAAGGTGTTTAATTACAGATAATGTCCTTTTATCATATGAACTTCTCCATACTTTGGATTGAAACGAACAAGGAGAAAAGGTTTTATGGCTCTAAAATTGGATATGAACAAAACCTACGATAGGGTGGAGCGAAAGTTCTTAAAAGCCATGATGAATAAGATGGAGTTTGCCGATGAATGGATTAAAACAGTAATGGATTGTGTTACTACGATCTCCTATTCTGAAAACGCCAATGGAAGAATGAGGGAGTTTTTTCAACCTTTTAGAGGTCTAAGACAGGGAGATCCCCTTAATCCGTTTCTGTTTCTAATTTGTAGTGAAAATTCATCATCCCTCATGCATTTATCAGTCCGAGAGGGACTTCTTTCTGGAGTCTGAACCAGTAGAGGGGGGCATCGTATCTCCCACTTTCTTTTTGCAAACGATTGTATTCTCTCTGGTGAACCTTCCTGTAATGGCTCCTTAATTTTTCAAAATATACTTAGAGAATATGGAGTGTGTTCTAGGCAGATAGTCAATTTTGAAAAGTCAACAGTATATTTTAGCAAGAACACATTTGAATCTTATCGTCTTTTGGTTGCAAGAGAATTAGGGGTGAGGGTCACATTAAACCCCGAAAAATATTTAAGCTTGCCTAATATTGTTGGACGACAGAAAAAAACTTCTTTTCAAAACTTAAAAGACCGGATGAAACAAAGGATTAATGGATAGGCAACTCTATTCTTATATCAAGTGGGGAAAGAAGTGTTTATAAAAGTTGTACTTCAAGTTATTCCTACATATGTCATGTTTTGTTTCTTACTACCTAATACCTTATGTGCAGATATGGATAGTATTATGGCTTGATTTTGGTGGCAAAAAGCCCATGGTAAAATAGGTCTTCACTGGTGTAACTAGAAAACGTCGTGTGATTTAAAGGAGGAGGGTGGATCGGGTTTAAGAGATTTGGCAAAATTCAATGTGGCTTTGCTTGCTAAACAAGGTTGGAGATTGATTTCTAATCCTAATTCGCTTCTTGCACAGGTTCTTAAAGCAAAATATTTTCCATCATGTGATTTTTTACAGTCAAATTTAAAAATTGGAGCCTCGTACATATGACGAAGTATTTGGGCCGCCAAAAATACATTGAAAGATGGGTTGGCGTGGCGCGTAGGAATTGGTTCTAAAATCTCTATTTTTAACGATGTTTGGATTCCAAATTTTAGTTCTTCACATTTATTACAACCCAATATTGTTACTAATTTGACTACAGTTGATGAGTTAATTGATAGTCAAAACAGAGAATGGAAAAGCGGGTTAGTATCCAATACCTTTCTAGTTGATGTTGCGGAGCGCATTCTCCAAAATTAAAAAATAAACATGTCAAATTAAAATTTTGTTACAGTATAATTAATTTCATATTAGAGCACATAAATTTGAAACCATATATATTTGAAAAAATTTCAAAACAACATAAAAAAAATAAAAGAAAAATACTTTAGTATGATTAACTTGAATAATTAATTAACTTATTTAGTTCTCCAAAATTATTGTTTTAGAAAAAATTAACTTTCTTTATATAATTTTTTTTTAAAATTTTATATTTTAAAAAATATAAAATTTGTAATTTTTATAAATACTTTAATTTTTTGTAATTTTTATTGAGAGAGAGACCAATTTGCTCATTTTCAAAATTGGCAGGGACCAAAGAGGTATTGACACCAATCTGTTATTCAAATTATTCAAAATATTCAAGTTATTAGAATTGTAAAATTCAACTTGAATCAAAGTCAAAACTCAAATTACTATTCGAATTGACTCGAAAAAATTGAATAACTAGATTCGATTAACTCAAAATTTATTTATTTTTTCATTTTTTAAATTAAATCAAATTTTACTTATATCTAATTATGAAAAAAACCTAAAAATACTTTCACAAATTGCTAAGTTTTTAAAAGATCTGGAAATTCTTATATTTTATGATTTAACAATTTATGCGTTAATGTGAAAATGGTATATGTTATTATTTTACAAAATTTAAATATAGAGGCGACATATGTGCAAAATTTATAAAAGAAGAAAAGATGTTTGTTTATAATTAAAAAAATTAATTATTCTAAGTAATTCAATTAAAGTTAAATTAAGTTGATTAAAATATATTAGATAATATTTTCTTATCTTTAAAATTTAATAACGTGATATTATTTTATTGGTGCCTAAAAATTATGTTTTTAATATTATCTTAAATAGTTAATACCCTAAAAAATATTTCTATTGAAATAATTAAATTAAAATAAAATTTATTCCCCAAAGAATTTGTTATTTTGCAAAAAAATTGTGTTGATAGATGTTAGCCATATAGTATCTCAACCTTAGACAAGTATATTCCAATCTTTTTTAAAATTTTAGAAGAATAAACCCTAAATCCTAAACCCTAAATCCTAAGGCTAAACCTAAATCCTAAGGCTAAACCTAAATCCTAAGGCTAAACCCTAAACCATAGGGCTAAACCCTAAAACATAAATCATAAACCCTAAAACATAAATCATAAACCTTAAACCATAAACCATAAATCATAAGATTAAACCTTAAACCCTAAATCTTAAAGTTAAACCCTAAACATTAAACATTAAGGTTAAACCCTAAACATTAAGATTAAACCATAAACCTTAAAATTTAAATCTTAGGGTTAAACCCTAAACCCTAAACATTAATGTAAAACCCTAAACCTAAACCCTAGGGTTAAACCATAAACCTTAAACCTTAATGTTAAACCTTAAACCCTAAACCTTAAATCTTAAGGTTAAACCCCAAACCTTAAGATTAAACCCTAAACCCTAAATATTAATTTTTAGTGTAAACCCTAAATTTTAAGATTAGACCCTAAACTTTAAATCTTAAATATTAAACTCTAAAGCCTATGATTAAACTCCAAACCCTAGGGTTAAACCTTAAACTAATAAGCAAAAAGAGCTATTAGGATTAAGAAACATAGAATAGTGTGAATTAATACTATCCAGAAATAACCCTCCCAGACATTCTTAAATTAAAGAACCAATTCTTTCTAAGTAAGAAAGAAAGAATAAAAAAAAGTAGTTCTATTTCTTACGAGTAAAACACTAAGAACTAAACCCTAAACTCTAAACATAAACCCTAAACCTTAATATTAAAACCCTAAACCATAAAC
Organism: Kokia cookei; assembly: GCA_039519145.1. Classification (NCBI taxonomy): domain Eukaryota; kingdom Viridiplantae; phylum Streptophyta; class Magnoliopsida; order Malvales; family Malvaceae; genus Kokia; species Kokia cookei. The sequence goes on from CM076903.1 coordinate 40,871,963, forward strand.
CTTAAATATTAAGGTTAAACCTTAAATATTAAGGTTAAACCTTAAATATTAAGGTTAAACCATAAACCCTAAACATTAAATCTTAAGATTAAACCCTAAACCCTATGATTAAACTCTAGACCCTAAGGTTAAACCCTAAACTAATGAGCAAAAAGAGCTATTAGGATTAAAAAACATAGAATAGTGTGAATTAATAATATCCAGAAATAACCCTCCTACACGTTCTTAAATTAAAGGACCAATTCTTTCTAAGTAAGAAAGAAAAAATAAAAAAATGTAGTTTTATTTCTTACGAGTAAAACACTAAGAACTAACCTGGTATTTTTTTTTTCAAACTTCTTCAAGAATTAATCATCATCATCATCTTCTTAAACTCTTTAAAATCAACGCTTTCGTCGCCATCCTTATCGACCTGACTGATCATTCTTTAACAATCACTCAATGAATACTTCTCTCCTAACCTTTTCAACACAGTATGCAACTCGTTAGCCGAAATCAACCCATCTTTATTCAGATATTATATGTCGAACGCATCTTTCAATTCTTTGTTATCACAATGGTTTTCGTCTCCATCGATGCCGGAGATTCCATGGAAGGCAATAAACTTTTCTACATCGATATAGCCATTACAGTCTTTGTCCATCTCCAACATTATCAGATCAACTTTGTCGAAAGAGAATGCGAAACCTAAGGCACTTAGGGACGATTTTAGTTCATTGCGATAGATCTTTTCGTTGCCGTTTTTGTCGAATACTGCCCTCATATCTTCCATTGATCCTAAAAAGGTCGCCATTAAAAATAATTGAAAAAAACAAACACTCACAAAGATTAAGGTTTTACTTTTCCTTTATTTATAGAGATGAGTGAAAATTACGCGGTATTCCGCACGTGAAAGTAGGACTAGGAAGGCATTGACGGTTACAGTGTAGCTTTCAGCTTAGTAACCAACAGGAATATGACACATGTCTACTTAAATTAGGAAAAATATTTCTAAAAATGGAATAAATGTGGGAACACATGTCTCTTCAATTAATTTTTTTAATATACTGGTGTGAATACACGGTAATACCTGTTCATACTTTCTTAATCTTTTGATAATGCACACACAGGTACTCGAACCCAGATCTCCTAAGATGAACATCATCCTCTTTTCCATTGAAACCCTTTGTTGAATTCCTTTTTCAATTAATTTTTATTTGTTAAATTAAAAAATAAATAAATTATTTAAAATTCATTTTTATCATTAACTGATGGAGTAAGTAGGCAGCAACATACCTCATGTCGATGTGATAAAATGCTATTTTTAGGATAAACCTAAATAAACAGTTGTTCATTATTTTTCATATAATTATTAAAATATAAAATTAATAAAAATATTTAAATTCGTGATAATTATTGGAATTGCAAATTAATTATCAATATCGGGTTAGTATTTATCTAAATCTTTAATAATTATTATGATGAATTACTATAAATATAAAAGAACTGAAATAACTAATAACTAGAAAAATAATGTAAATTTGAATGGAAGTAAACGTTTCTGTTTTAAACAGTTCATAACATCATTAGTTTAAGGATAAATTCTATCCTCCACCAAACTAAATGGTATGAAATATAATATTGCTCACTGTAAAAATAAAATGGATAAATATAAAAATTATACATAAATTATGGTTTGATGTGCAATTGTATACGCGAGCTTTGATTTTGATCCAATTCTAGTCAATTATTGATATAACATCATTTTATGTTTGTATATTGCGTATATAAATAATTATATTTAAATAAAATAAAAATAAATTGATGTATTTATTTCTTTGATTGAATCAAAATTAAAGTTTCAAGTATTTATTTGAATCACAATTAGAGTTTCACGTGTACAATTGCTTCAATTAAAGTTCATGTATAATTTTGAGTTTTATCCCAAAATAAAATTTATAAATTCTATTTTTTATGGATTTGTGGTTTTAATTTTGAATATTTATTCCAAATTAAGATTAATTTTTAAATAATTTTCAATATTGAAATATATTTTTATAATTATTTGAAAAATCACGTATAAGATAAACTAAGACAAGCGATTGTCCTGAACATGGTTTTTCAAATAATTATTAAAAATGATTTACTTTATTTAGGATTTTTTTTTAATATTTGTTGAGATGGAATTTTGCCATGTTAGCATAGGTACACGTGGCACTATCTACTTGCTCTATCAATCATGTCATCACTCAACGGTGGAAAAGAATGTAGTTTTTAATGGAAGGACTAATTTTCTCTTTAATTTAATGTATATGAACTAATTTGTCCATTTTTTAGTAGAAGAGATAAGATGCAATCCGACCCCTAATATAAGAGCTTTCATGATGGTTTTTAGCGTTGGATGAGTATTAATTTGTGCATTTATGTTGTATTTGTGTATTTTATTATAATATTATTGTATTTAAGATTTTTTACACTTTTATAAATTTTGATATATTTATAATTTATACTAAAATATATTAAGCTTCCAGCAGCCCAAGCTCTTCTTGGACTTCTGCAAAGCTTGAAAATGAAACCGTGAACCACGGCCACTTCCCCCACTATTAATATGAGGTTAAACTTCGAGGACAGTCCCTGCACTTGTCGATTTGTGCAGATTTAATCACTCTACTTTTATTTGCACACCCTCCGTTAACTTTTATGGTTAACTATGTTAAAATATTAAGTACAATTACAAATTTGGCCCCTCAAGCTTTACAGCTTTTTGGTGCGAGGGTCTTCATACCTAATGCATTCGAGGTCATTCTCCGATTTTTGTGAAATATAAAAAAAAATTAATATTTTTTTCCTGATTTTTCGAAAAAAAATTCAACAACGTTTACTTTAAATTTTTTCATGCTCAATGAAAATAATGTGTATCTATTTAGAATGTCCATTAATTGTTACTTGACAATTTTTTCTATTTTAATACTCAAAATATGTATAATAATCACATAAATGATATCCTATTAATTTTAAAGTAAATCATAATCTAATACTAAACTAACATTAATCTCTAATGTCAATCTAATATTTTATCTTAATACTGTCATTGGCACTAAAAATAAAAAGATTAAAAAAAATTGAATCTCTATCTTGTCACTGTTGGGTTTCGAACCATATAAACAACAAAATAGAAAATGTAGAGACGATCAAATACAAATTTTACGCGGAAAATTCCTTCGAAGAGTATAAAAACCACGGGTAAAGGAGGTTTTGGCTCTTCACTAAATGAATAAACAAACGAAAGTACAACATAGAAAAAATAAACCTAAATGTACTAAAAGTACAAATCTAAACCCTAAAAACAAAGCCCTATCTCTCATAGAGTTCTCTCTAAAGAGATATAAAGTTCTCTCTATAGTTATCACGAAAACTCATCAAAACGCATCTACGATTACATTTTGTCGTCCCCAAAAGAAAAACCCTGTAGTACTACATCTTTAATTGCCTTATTGAAACAGAGATACAAGGCCCCCTTTAAGTAGACTAAATTTAAAGGGCTAAAACGACTAAAATGTCCCTGAAATAATTAGAGTTCGATTGGGAGAAGAAGTCATATTTGGCTGTCAAAATATGGTTGTTTTACTTGAGGAATATGTCGCAACGTCGTGACTTCCCATGCATGCTTGTCATGAAGTCGCATTCTCCGTCAATTGGTGAAAACATCGCGTCGTCATGACGTCCCTCGTCGTGACATTACCCCTAGTCACAACGTTGGTGTCCTCCATGTCGTGACGTCGTACCTATTTCGCCTATGTCTTTGTTAAGTGCCTACAAACTGTCTAATAAATACGATGCACACTTCACAGTCACCTAATTAAAATTAAAAAACTAAACCTAAAAAAGTTATTTAAAATTCCAATTAGGTAATGCTTGTATATATGTTTAAAACAAGCAAAGTAGGAATTGTGGATTCAATTATTTCATTAAACAAGCAAAGTAGGAATTGTGGATTCAATTATTTCATTAAAATAATGTAACAGTGTCATTGTAAGTGACTTAAGTTTTAAATAATTAAAGTTAAATTATGCAATTTGATTAAATCGAAAGTTTATGATCTATTTAAAAGTTGAGGTTAAATTTAATGATCTATAATGTAATACAAGTTAAAATCTTTGTATCAATTGTTAAGAAAATTTATAAATAATATTAGATATATCTAAATATTTTATGCAAAATATAAACATGCTCGTAAATATTAAAACATGAATAGAAATTTAATCTCTAGCAATTCATGTTTATTTTTATGTAATCAGATCTTCTATACTCTTAACAATTCAATTAGATTATGTTTGAAACATATTTATGAGATTTAATTATATGAAATGTTGTGTATATTTTATAGGAGTTGCTTTAACAACATAATATAATGTCATACATTCGAATTCGACAATCAAATTGGGTATGGGATATCACATGTAACTTTGAAAATTTATAAAAAATTTTAAAATTTTTATTAAAAGTTGTGCCATATATGATTGAAAATCTTAATAATTCTAATTTTTATTAGAACAAATGAAACTTATGTTTGAATTTTTTAAAATGAGATAAATTTATTTTAGTGTCAGGATTAAGGTGTTTGTAGTTTCTCGTGTTTCAACTTTAAAATATTGTTATAAGTTATATAAAATGAATTGGAAGATGATTCTTATATGTATGAAAAGATTATTGAGTCTAGTTTATAATAGAATAAATAGTAACAATTTATGAATTTTTTATTAAAGATAAATATTTTTAACTGATGGAAGGTAAAAACTGCCTGGCAACAAAAAAACAATTATAAAAAATTATAGAATTAATTCACTCATGTGAATATTTTGAAACTTTTTGGTGGTGAAAGGTTAGTAACTATAGTTTATAAAACATTAAATAGATCTTGATCTCGAATTGTGTGCATTGCGAAATAAATATTTTAATGATTGCTACTCAAGTAGATAGTCATGTTATGCGTATATGTGATATGAAACACTTGAATGTAACTATGATTATGATTGAGTACCTATATGTTCAAATAATTTTTTTATTATGATTTTTGCCCTAGTATACCTAGTGAATTAGTTGGGAAACGATTGGCATGCTAGTAGAGATTAGATGCGCGTTTCTCTTATGCCTTTCAGCCTTGAGATTAGTATGTGTACTCTTTGTTGCCTTCGAGCTCTACACTCATGTGCACTCTTTGATACCTTCAAGCTTAGCATTTACGTACTCTCTGATGTGTTTCGGAGAACTAGCACTTCTGTGCTTCCTAGTGTTGTTTTGAAAGGATGAGATATGATACTTTCTAGTTAAGCACTTATATATGTAAGTAATTGAAACTACGAGTCAACTCATAAGTATTTGGGCCATAAGACATAGATGTGAGATCTAACTTCTAATTCTTTATATCCTTGATAAAGGAGAGGGAAATATAATGGTTGACTATATCTATATTGAACAAAATGAGTATAAGGGGAATAAAATTCATAATATGAATGACTTAATATATCATTAAATCTCTCACTAATAAGAAAATAAATTCATTAGTAATACTAAAATGTAAAATGAGTCAACTCTGGAACAATATTCGTAAGGAATTCAACATTAATAATGGGATAGGATTAGTATGATTATCCTTATGTACTTATTGAGTTCATCAAGCTCACGCATTAATTGTTTAAATGTGTAGTTTATAAACTTGTTAAGAAACTTGTGATTTCGATTTGGAAGCATCGCATCACCATTTTAAAATTTGAGATTGTAATGTATCTTTGTTGGTTATAATTGTTGCTTTTATTTTGGTATGTACATATAAACCTGGACTATCATAAGATTTTGTAGCTGTTTGGATTTGTGTGAGATCAAATATAAATTGAAACCATTTGATTGCTTGAGTTAACCTTGATTTATAAATTGATTTGAACGCATTTGAATATTGTATGTATGCTTAAATGAATTTTGAAATGGTTTTAAAATGATTGTAAACTATTGATATCATAAGTTGATGCTTTTGCATGGTTTTGGTGTGTTTTTAATTTGTATTTTTTATTCTCTGCCTCTGGGTTTCGAGATATGGTAATTATGTCTCGAGATACATTGGTCAAAATATTCGATTAAAAAATTACGAAAATACCCTTTTACAATTAAATTGTTATATTATTCAAGGGTATTTATTTAATAATAATAATATGCATATGGTGGTATTTGAAACCACATCAATTGCATTATTAAGATCTTTAATTTACCATTCAACTAATGTTTTATTTTGTACATAATGAGATTTGAACCAATAACATTATAGATATAAAAAAAAATTTTCTTTTACAATTACATTTATTTAGTATTTTTAATATGATATAATTTTTTATTTAAATTCCGTTTTACTCGTAATTTAATTTATTATTTTTTTAATATCGTGCATATTTCATATGTTATTATTAATTAGTTCAAGACCATACTTTTCATTGTTTATAGTATGTTATTTTAAACACATATTTATGTTCTAAACTCATAAATTTTACATGCATTAGCTTATAATAGGATTTTTTATAATTAAAAAAATCAAACCCGTGACTAAGAATTTTAAAACTCCCAAATTTATTACTTATCTATTTAAAAAAAATTGTAATTTAAATTATTTAATTCTTAAATAATTATAAAATTATTGAAAGATGTAAATATTTTTACAATAAAATAAAAAGTTTAAATTTTTAATTAAATTAATGTTCATTTACTTATGGTAATGGTGTGGTGCCCCATCAACAATTATTGTTATGGTATGGTGCCCTACTGTTATTGGGACCTTTCCATTATGGAGAATAAAAATAATAAACAAGTGTTAGTTAGGCCTCATCAGCTAACCCTCTTAAATGGTTTTTTTCTCTTCAGAAATAATTTAAATAAATTAATCATTTATGAAAACAATTCACTTGTAAAATTATGTACGAAAATGATCCGTTTTGAATAGTGAATTTCAGTGTTGTCGTTGTCATTGACGGCATCACCTTTCATAATGGGTCAATCATTGATTAGTTTTTTAAAAAAATAATTTTTTGGGTGTCATCGTTACCATTGATGACATCAAACTGAAGTATGATTATATAAAATTTCAGGGACCTAATGAAGCAATTATCCTTTTTAAATTGGATAAAAAAGAGTTGTGATGACCGTTGCGACACTCAATTAAATGCTTTTAAATTTTTGATCTATTTACATGTTAGATTTGTTCTCTTTTGAAATTAAAATTTAAATAGCCCTTAAAAGATATAATAATAAAAAGAAATAAACCATTTTCATTTTTTTTAAAATAATAAACTTAAAAAATTATATAAAGTTCTTATTTAAATTATCCAAATATATCACCAATAAAGATATCTTCGAATTGATCTCTAATTTTGACATAGCCAGTTGATACAAGTTTTTGTTGATTCTTCTCACAAATAAAATGACGGACGACTCCAATATGCTTTGTTCGCTCATAAAATACTAGGTTGGGAGATATACGAAGAGCATCTTAACTGTCACACCATAATTTTATGGGTACGACATTTTGAAACCCAATTCATTTAGTAATTGTTGTAACCACATAATCTCACATAGATTCTATCATTGCATTTTACTTCTTTAACAAACGATGAGATTCTGATTACATAACTCTAACGATGAAATCAAGCAACTTGTACTTGCCCTGTAGCACCCGCAACCAATATGCCTTCGAATTTAATATTAAACCAAACCTTGTTCATTACCCATAGGTCTCAAGCTCCTTATGTTGAATGAGTTGATTGGGCCAACAGACAAATAAATACCCTACTCAAAGTTTACTAGCTTGAATTTAACGCTTATAGGTGTCAAGGTCTTGTGCACAATGCTTCACAATACTTTTCTCCTGACAAACAACGCATAAATTTTGTGGTGATTTGATCATGCACTAAACTTTGCACCCACGAGTATTGAGGTACCCCTAAAAAATGTATTATGAAAAATTACTTTTATGGTTATATATTAGTAAACAATTAAAAGTTTTACCATACTGAAAAAAAATTGGATAATATCACCTCTTCCAACTTGTCATGTTGACATTAGACCTATCCAATAGTTAAATTATCCCCAACCTTGATGGTTAGCTTGATTGCCGCGTGTAAATATAATATATGAGTGTGCCAGTGTACGCGTCAAATCAAGTAATACAGTAGTAAGAAAGATCGTCTCCATAGGGATTGAATAAGATTAATTCGATTAAGTTATTACTATAAAATAAATGAATTATGGTAGCCTATATAAAGGTTTATTTGTTGTTTATTAAGAAGACAATTGTTTTAATGAATAAAGTTTTTAATTTTGGGAGTTTATTTCTTTTACAAGATTTTTTTCTTATGATTTTTAGAAGTAGTTTTCTTCTCGATTTTCTTCAAGGAGTTGTGGGAATCCCTTCTTCACTCTTCAATTTATCAGGAATTATTTTCTTGAAGGTTGATTAGAGCCATTAGTTGAGTTTGTTGGGATTTAAATCTCAAAGGGTTCAACTAGACATTTATCTTTCTATCCATCATATTCATTGGTTTACTCGTTCATCTGCCACTTTTAAATTTCGTCTTTTATTTATTTATTTATTTATTATTTTGAATATTTATCAATAGTTTCTTCAATTTCTTCTTTTAGTGTTTTCGTTTTCGTTAATTTCTAAGTTTGCTTATTTCTTCTTTTCAGATCATATACAAATCTTTTCTTCTTTGAGTCGAACAACTTGAATTCGATCCTTCTTCCACTTCCTCCACTCCAATTCCGTATCAGATTATTAGAAATCTATTCTTATAAACCAATAATGCCCCCAAAACAAAATCTTAACCAATTTACTATTCTTATAAACCAATAATGCCCCCAACAAAATCTTAACCAATTTATTGCTCAGATTAGATCTAAGGTAGTTTGCTTCTTTCGAGAGCAAGACTTCAAGCTACTTCACTTAAGGTGTATATGTCTACAAGCCCAAAGAATGGTTTCCAGTATCGTTTCTTCCTACCTCTGTACAGATCACAGCTCTATGTCTAGAGTGCTACGAGTATTCTTTCGAGTACTCGCTTGTATCATTTGATCTTTGTCCAACTCATCTAACCTTTTCAAAATTAAATCAAGTTTATGAACATACCATACATTCACCTATGTCTAGAGAGTGTATGCACGTATTTCAACAAACATAAATCGAATGAAACAATAAACCAAATCAGATTAATGCCTTGGTCATTAGAGCAAATAAGAAGTCATCGAATAATCCCAACTCGATAAGATTAGCTCATGGATTGGAGATTAAAATCCACGTTTAAAGTATCAATCAACATCTCTTCACGGTTAAATTCACAAAGAAACAAATTCAGATAGTGAAGGAAGAACTTCAGGAAGCATTTTGTCGATCCGACCCTCAACTACAGTGCTACAATGCCTTGCTAAGCCCAGTGGTTAAATTCCTTTTCTTTTTCCTCGTAACTCTGCTCTGCTCCTCAGCTACTACTGCTACCCTCTCCTTTTTCTCGAATCTCGCCTTTCTTTTTTTTTCTTCTTGTTTTTTCGCTCACGTTTTTCGTCTTCCTTTTTCTTTGGATTCTTGTACTATTTATTAGGTAGCTCAACACACAATCTATCTTCGCCCTTTTTCAGGTGGATCCTTCTAGTATAATGTACAGCTGGCTGGGATGGCACACATTGAGTGCTGATTCAACGGCTTCTTGGAATTGCCATGGCATTCATGTTGACAAATTGTCCCACCTTTTGTCACGACAATAATTCACTCTTTCACTTCTTTTCCTCCTTCCGCACCTGCTACTCAAACAACAAACAAATCCTTTCCACCAACAAATAAAAGTAACATGTAATATCATTTAAGCATATATTAAGCTCCAAGATGCAATGTTCTAAAAAATGTAAATGAAATCACCTAAAATGCAACTATATTCACCTAAGTACAAACAATTAACCCAATTAAAATGCCTGAAATATAACTCTTTTCAAGAGTTATCATCGATATTTGAAAAGTATGAATTTAGAATATGGAGTTGAAACATTATACATTTCTTTTTAATGTTTAAAATATGAGTAATTTATTAAAAAAAACATTTAGGTTGTTTATGCTTAAATTTTAATAAAATAAATATTTGAAATAACATTTATTTTTTTATAAAAAAATAAAAGTAAATATGGTGGGATTAAATAGATTTGTATTAGTATTTACAAATATCGGTGTATTTAAACAAAATTAAATACTCATATTTTATATGAGATCAAATTTGAGCAATTTTGTATGATATCGATGGTAAAAGTATCATGCAGGCCCTTGTATTAATAGTTAGATTGTATTTTGCTTCTTTTTACTAAAAAATGAGAAAATTAGTTCATGTATGTTAAATTAAAGAGAAAGCTAGTCCTTTCAATTTAAAATTTTAATCCATTTCAATTGTTAAAAATTAGTGTGGCTGACGAAATAACCAAACAATTACACATAACATGCCACATAACCTCATGTCGATGTACAAGATCGATTTTTAACAGTAAAAATGAATGAAATTTTTAACAAAATGATCAATTTGCTTTTTAATCAACATGCAGAGATTAGTTTGCTCTTTTTTTTAATAAAAAAAATACAATCTAACTGTTAATATAAAAATTTCTATAATACTTTTACCAATATTGATCCTATATATAGACCCGACCTAAACCATAACTTACATAATTTTTTTGTATTAGTTCAAACACTAAACTTAAATATAATAGGTCACAAGTTAGAATTGACCTAACTTCAAACTACTTCTCTTTTCAAAACTTAAATGCACACAATTGCTCCCTCTCTCTCTCTTTCATAGTCTTTTGCTCACCAATAAAATTTATTGCTATTCATAGGCTATTAAAACTCCAAATTGAAGTATCAACCCAACAACTTTTTATTTCTTTAATTATTAACATAAATCGTGATGCATATGTATACATGAAATTTTGATTTTGATTCAAGTGTACTTATTTAAAGAAATGAATGTATACAATTCTTTTCATATTGAACTAATATAATTGTTTGTGTATGCAATATATATATATCAACGCAAAATGGTGTTAACTAGATAATATTGTTAGTGATCTTGAAAATTAAACCAAATCAAAATTTTATATATAAAATCGCATAAAATCAAAATCATATATAACATTACACATTAAATAAAATTTCACTTATAGTTTTGATATTAACCCTTTTAGAATATAAGGGTTAATCACATCATACACCCCAAACTATGGTCTAAATTCCATATTAGTCTAAAAAACTTCAAATGTTCTAACTGAATCCTCGAAGTGTTAATATTATACCAATTAGATCCTTTCATCAATCTAGCCATTAGCTTAAGCATTAAATATTAGCTCGAATATGATGTAGAACATATTTGAAGCACATGCTGGGGGTAGATAAAGGGGTAGGCCCGCAGAAATTTATGAAATTACAAGTTAGTATAATGATAAAATTGCACTTTTACTCCTTCAAAATTCACATAGTACTTATCATATAAACCAAGTTATAGGTTGGTAAAAGAAAAGACTTCATTCATACATTGTGGTATTTTGAGGATTAGATTTTAATATTTTAAATTTTAAAGATGAATTTAAAGATGGGATGATAAATTTAGGAGATCATGTGGGATTAACCCTTGTAAAATAATCCAAAATCACAGTTCATTTACTTACGTGTCATGCTTACGTTTATTGGTTTCACGATAAGAGAATAGTACTTAAAGCGCCATATTACACTACCCCTTTCACGATAAATATCGTCCAATGCTCAACTAAAAGTTTGTCCTAAGGAAAGTGTCAAAACCATTTTTTTTTTGAAAAAGTTTCGAAAATTATTTGTAAATCGAAAATAGGAGTCGCCACCAATCTTTTTTATTTGGTGTGATTGGAGTACCTTAAAACGTTTTAAATTTGTTTTAACAAACATTTTGGTCTTCGAAATCCAGAAAATGAGTTCGGGAGTCGGTTACGTGTGAAGAAGGATTAGCACCCTTACACGCTCAAAATTGATACCTTGTCGATTTTTCTGGTCTTAATGTAAAAAATTGAAATTTCGAGTAAAATTTAAAATACGATCCCTAAATACATGATTTACTTAATGCGCACATTTATAGACGAAAGTGAATTTTGTGAAGAAAGTCTTGCTATTTTAAAATAATCGAGGAAAAAAGTCACGTTCAGTAAGTTAAGACATAACACTTTACGATTCAAAAAAAAATAAGCATTTCTTCGTTGCCAATTTCGAACCTTAAAAGGGATATTCAATTATTCTGATTCGAAGAAAAATCGCTTCTAGTAAGTTAAGGCACAATTTTTCCAAATCCCGAAATAAGAGAATATTACCTCAATTCTAAAATGACTTTTATATTATATTTTTTTGAAGGAAATAAAAAACAATTCTGATAACAGGTGAGTATTTAAATTAAATACGAACATGCAATTACTGACAATATTAAATATAACGAAAAAAAATAATTACACGAATAATAAATATGTACAATAAGGTAAATAAAATAAAAAATGCGAAAAAAAAAGCTGATTTAAATTATTAAAACAAAAATAAAAAGATTAATTATAAATACAAAAAAATAATCAAATATTTAAACAAACAAATAATAAAAAAAAAATAATAAAGTCAAAATTCGAATTTTTGAGACGTTCGGGTAAAAATCAAATTTTTTGGGCTTTTGAGGATCAAAATTGAATTTTGGAAAGTTCGAGGGTCGAAATCAAATTTTGGAGAGTTTGGGGGTCAAATCCTAATTTTTGGAAAGTTCAGGCTTTAAAATGTGATGTTTGGGAAGTTCGGGGGCTAAAATGTGATTTTTGGAAGTTTGGAAGTCAAATTTGAATTTTGGAAAGTTTAGGGGTCAAAATGTGATTTTTTTGGAAATTTTAGGGTCAAAATATCATTTTTAAAAGTTTGGGGGTCAAAATCTAAATTTTTGGAAAGTTTAGGGGCCTCTAGGTAAATAAAACCAAATAATTGACACGTGTCAGGCCTAGAGACACTTTTGAGGTGAGGACTAAATTGTTAAAAATTTAAAATTATTGAGATAAATTGTAATAAATTAAAAATAGTGAAAAAGGACTAAATTGACACAAATAAAAAATGTGGAAGGAACAAAGGGGAAATTACCATTTTTAAAAAAATCTGATTCTAATGAACAAGCCAAAACGACGTCGTTTTGGGTGTTTAAGTTAATCCCAAAACTACGTCGTTTGGGAGCCTATATAAACCCTTCTAAACCATTTTATTTATTTATTTTTTCTTCTCTTCTTCAAAAATACCAAAAAAGCTCTCAACTCTCTACCTTTTCTTTTTTCTCTTTCTTTTTTTGTGAATCTCTTCCGGCCGCCGGCCACCCGCCACCCGCCACCCGCCACCCGCCGTTCACCTGCCACAGTCGGCCACCGCCGCCCCAGGTATTTTTTTTTTTTTTTTTAAAACATGGATCGGGTTAGATCGATATCTAACCCCTCAAATTTCTAAAAACTTCAAAAAATGATTTTTATTTATTTTTTCGAAAAAAAACTATTTTATCATTAAAGGTTTTAATATTTTTGTTTATTTATTTTTTATATATATTTTTTGCCTTAAAAATTAAAATACGAATGTAAATATATATATATATGTGTTGATATATATACGTACAGATTAAAAAAAAAAAAGTAACTATGCATGTTCATATATATATATTGAAATATAAAAAAATAATAATAATAAATAAATGGGTACACACGGTGCGAATTGAAGAAAAAAAAGAAAAAGAAAAATAAATATATGCATATGCGTATCTGTTTTTGCTATTTTTTCATTAAATCCTCCTCGTAAAAATTACAGATTATTGATGGCTTTTTATAGCCAAATTACATGCATATTTCTGTATTTTTCTTTGTGTTCTTGTTGTCTTTGCAGGTTTTCCGGTGGTGGAGGCTGATGTGGAACACCCAAAGGGGATAAGATGGGCAGCGAGCAAGGAGTGCAAATTAGGTTGTTTTTTTTTAGTTTTGGGCTTATTAGGCTTAGGTTTAGGTGAGTTTTGGGTAGTTTTTTTTTTTTTAGGTATTGGGATTTGAATATTTTGATGTAAAGGGACATTTTATTTTAATTTAAAATTTTATTATTTTTGGGTTTTATTTTCGGGCCTGGGTAAAATTGGGTCTCTACACAAAGTTTTCGGGAAAAACCTTCTCGAATTATCCTCCACGTAAGGCGCATTTTAGTAAAAATGGCGCGGCATCCGATAGCCGAAGCTAATGAGGAGAGCCCCTTCGGCACCTTAACACCGGACGAATTTTATGCTCGTCACTCAGTGAGTCACTCATCCGAGTTCATCACCAACGCTCGCGGTCTCAAGCTCTTCACCCAATCTTGGACCCCACTAGATACTCCGATCATCGGAATTGTCGCCGTTGTCCACGGATTCACCGGCGAGTCGAGCTGGTTCCTCCAACTTACCTCCGTTCTTTTCGCCAAATCGAGATTTGCCACGTGTGCGATCGATCACCAGGGCCACGGATTCTCAGAAGGCCTTGATGGACTCGATACTCACATTCCAAACATTGACGGCGTTGTCGACGATTGTATTCAGTGCTTTGACTCCTTTCGTGCTCGTCACGCGTTGGATTTGCCCGCTTTTTTGTACTCGGAATCGCTTGGTGGAGCTATTGCGCTTTATATCTCTCTCCGTCAAAAAGGCGTGTGGGATGGCTTGATTCTCAATGGCGCAATGTGCGGGATAAGCGCTAAATTCAAGCCACCATGGCCGTTGGAACATTTTCTGTTCATAGTCGCCAAACTTATCCCCACCTGGCGAGTGATTCCGACGCGCGGGTCTATACCGGATGTTTCGTTTAAAGAACCGTGGAAGAGGAAGTTGGCGATAGCCAGTCCTAGGAGAACAGTAGCAAGGCCACGCGCCGCCACGGCATACGAGCTCATTCGAATATGCAACGACTTGCAAGGTAGGTTTGAGGAAGTGGATGTTCCATTGCTAATCGTGCACGGTGGTGATGACGTGGTTTGTGATTCGGCTTGCGTGGAAGAGCTTTATAAACGTGCCGCCAGCACCGACAAGACATTGAGGATCTATCCAGGGATGTGGCACCAATTGGTTGGGGAATCGGAGGAAAGCGTCGAGTTAGTGTTTGGGGAAATGGTTGTTTGGCTTAAAAGTAGAGGTTCACGCCCCGCAGAGGCAAAGGGTGCTAGTGGTCTAAGCGCCGCTGTTGGCAGTACTAGTGGATAGTTGGGTAGTTAATTTGGCATGTATTTTGTGATGGGTAAAAGTATCATACAGGCCTTTGTATTAATGTTAGATTGTATTTTGCTTCCTAAATTAATTCATGTATATTAAATTAAAAAGAAAGTTAGTCCTTTCAATTTAAAATTTTAATTCATTTCAATTGTTAAAAATTAGCGTGGTTAACGAAATAATCAAACAATTACACATAACATATCACATAACATCATGTCGATGTATAAGATTAATTTTTAACAGTAAAAATGAATAAAATTTTTAACAAAATGATTAATTTACTCTTGAATCAACGTGCAAAAATTGATTTACTCATTTTTTTAATAAAAATATAATCTAACTGTTAATATAAAAATTTCTATAATACTTTTATCAATATTGATCCTATATATAGACCCGACCTAAACCATAACTTACATAATTTTTTTGTATTAGTTCAAATACTAAACTTAAATATAGTAGGTCACAAGTTAAAATTGACCTAACTTCAAACTAGTTCTCTTTTCAAAACTTAAATGCACACAATTGCTCCCTTTCTCTCTCTCTGTCATAGTCTTTTGCTCACCAATAAAATTTATTGCTATTCATAGGCTATTAAAACTCCACACTGAAGTATCAACCCAACAACTTTTTATTTCTTTAATTATTAACATAAATCGTAGTATATATGTATACATGAAATTTCGATTTTGATTTAAGTGTACTTATTTAAAGAAATGAATGTATACAATTCTTTTCATATTAAATTAATATAATTATTTATGTATGCAATATATATATATATATATCAACGCAAAATAGTGTTAACTCGATAATATTGTTAGTGATCTATGAAAATTAAACCAAATCAAAATTTCATATATAAAATCACATAAAATCAAAATTCATATATAACATTATACATTAAATAAAATTTCACTTATAGTTTTGATATTATCCCTTTTAGAATGTAAGGGTTAATCACATCATACACCCCAAACTATGGTCTAAATTCCATATTACTCTAAAAAACTTCAAATGTTTTAACTGAATCTTCGAAGTGTTAATATTATACAAATTAGATCTTTTCATCAACCTAACCATTAGCTTAAGCATTAAATATTAGCTTGAATATGAGGTAGAACATATTTGAAGCACATGCTGGGGGTAGATAAAGGGGTAGGCCCTCAAAAATTTATGAAATTACAAGTTAGTATAATGATAAAATTGCACTTTTACTCCTTCAAAATTCACATAGTACTTATCATAAAAACCAAGTTATAGGTTGGTAAGAAAAAGGCTTCATTCATACATTGTGGTATTTTGAGGATTAGATTTTAATATTTTAAATTTTAAAGATGAATTTAAAGATGGGATGATAAATTTAGGAGATCATGTGGGTTAACCCTTTTAAAATAATCCAGAATCACAGTTCATTTACTTACGTGTCATGCTCACGTTTATTGGTTTCACGATAAGCGAATAGTACTTAAAGCGCCAGATTACACTACCCTTTTCACGATAAATATCGTCCAACGCTCAATTGACAGTTTGTCCTAAGGAAAGTTTTCGGGAAAACCTTCTCGAATTATCCTCCACGTATAGCGCATTTTAGCAAAAATGGCGCGGCATCCAATAGCCGAAGCCAACGAGGAGAGCCCCTTCGGCACCTTAACACCACACGAATTCTATGCTGGCCGCTCAGTGAGTCACTCATCCGAGTTCATCACCAATGCTCGCGGTCTCAAGCTCTTCACCCAATCTTGGACCCCACTCGATACTCCGGTCATCGGAATCGTCGCCGTTGTCCGCGGATTCACCGACGAGTCGAGCTGGTTCCTCCAACTTACCTCCGTTCTTTTCGCCAAATCGGGATTCGCCACTGTGCGATCGATCACCAGGGCCACGGATTCTCCGACGGCCTTGATGGACTCGATACTCACATTCCAAACATTGACGGCGTTGTCGACGATTGTATTCAGTGTTTTGACTCCTTTCATGCTCGTCACGCGTCGGATTTGATCGCCTTTTTGTACTCGGAATCGCTTGGCGGAGCTCTTGCACTTTATATCTCTCACCGTCATAAAGGCGTGTGGGATGGCTTGATTCTCAATGGCGCAATGTGCGGGATAAGCACTAAATTCAAGCCACCATGGCCGTTGGAACATTTTCTGTTCATAGTCGCCAAACTTATCCCCACTTGGCGAGTGATTCCGACGCGCGGGTCTATACCGGATGTTTCGTTTAAAGAACCGTGGAAGAGGAAGTTGGCGATAGCCAGTCCTAGGGGAACAGTAGCAAGACCATGCGTCGCCACGGCATACGAGCTCATTCGAATATGCAACGACTTGTCAGGTAGGTTTGAGGAAGTGGATGTTCCATTGCTAATCGTGCACGGTGGTGATGACGTGGTTTGTGATCTGGCTTGCGTGGAAGAGCTTTATAAACGTGCCGCCAGCACCGACAAGACATTGAGGATCTATCCAGGGATGTGGCACCAATTGGATGGGGAATCGGAGGAAAGCGTCGAGTTAGTGTTTGGGGAAATGGTTGATTGGCTTAAAAGTAGAGGTTCACGCGCCGCAGAGGCAAAGGGTGCCCGTGGTCTAAGCGCCGTTGTTAGCAGTACTAGTGGGTAGTTGGGTAGTTAATTTATCATGTATTTTGTGATATAAATTTTAATCCCTTAAATTTTCAGTTTTATTTATAATTAGATTGTGGCTTGAATTTAAATTGGTGTATTTTTTTTATTTTTATATAAAACATATAAAATAATAAAATTACCTTCAAAATAATATAATTTATTATATAAAGTAAGGTTAAATTAGGTTAATATGCCGAAAAAAATAATTTTAAAAATACATCAATTCTTTGGAAAATTAGAGAAATATACTGAGTTAGGGAGATAGCATGTCATTAATAAATCTGTTCATGGATCGAATTACTTGTCCAAACCCAAAGATTCACTTGAAATTTGAGAGGGTTTAAGCAAAAATATTAGATCTGAAAAATGGATCTAGAAAAAAGATAGGCTCGTTTAAAAATGGGTCGGACTGAAGCTTGAATATCCAATGATCAAGCCCAACCCGACTTGATTAATTTGCAAGTTTATAATATTTTATATTATGTTATTTTTATATATTATATAATTTAGAATACATTAAAAAAAATAAATTTATACTAAATATAATACTATTATAATGTAAACATTAAAATAATGTCAAGATAATTATATAAAAATTATACATTAAATATTAAAATAAAATAAAATAAATATTTATAAAAAATAAAAATAATATGGGCAGACTTAAAATAGACTTGGATTAATCTTTTGCAAATATGGGTAGATTTGAGCAAAATTTTAAGTCAATATTTCGAGTCGAGTCGGGCTTGGGTAAATATAAAATATGTTTATATCATGCTTAAGCCCAACCCGAATACAGCCCGACCCGACCCATAAGCACCTATAGTCATAGGTTTTTATAAATTTAAATTTTAGTTTTTATACTTTTATTTCTTGGAATTTAGTTTTTTTTTTTTTTTTTTTTTCAGAATTTCAAGTCCAATTGTTAATATTATTAAATTTATTTTGTTAAATCTAAGTTAAATAAAAAGTTTTTTTTTTAGTTACATGAGTATTTTGATAAAAAAAAAAAAGTGTGTGAACAAGTTGACTTAAATTTTGAAGTATGAAAAGTACAAATATTAAATTTCAATTATGTAAAAGGAAAAGTTAGAAAAATAGTTTACCCAAAGAGTTATAGGGACTGAAGAGAGTATTTCCCCTTTTCTCATTTTCACGTGAAGGTCAAGTCTAGATTTTGGTTCTTTTATTTTTCATTTTTCACTCTTTACTTCTCTTCTTCCATCTCAGTCTGCCCTAGTCATTGCCTTCACCAGCTCTCTTCCTCCTCAATCTATTTGCCCTAGCCGCGGACAGCATAACGATTGTTCTTGGCGATCTTCTTAGTACTTAACTGTATCTACTCTATCGCTTCCTTGATTCGGATTTGACTCTTATTTTCGATTTTTAGTAGAGCTCTCTTTGTTTTTTGTTAGCTTCATCTTATTGAGAATCATCTCTAACAAGGTACTAATCTGTTTTCTTTCTCAGTACTTAACTGTATCTACTCTATCTTTAAAATAGTTTTGAATGGAGCTCATCGATGAACTTAGTTGGGATTGATAGAATTGAAAGAAATGGATTTGAATGTAAAAATGAGGAAAATGCTTGGGCTTATATAGAAATAAAACTAGTCATTTTTATAGTTGTTAGGGAATGGGTAATGGATTGAATGAAACAGTGACACCACGTTATTTGTGTCTCTTTTCCAATAGTTTTATGTCATATCAATATTTTTATTTTTAATTTCAATATTTTCATATTGAAAAAATCAAATTAAAATTAAAATATTGAAATTCAAGATGAATGTTACATAAAACTATCGGAAAGGAATAATATTCCTGTTTCATATAATCCTTTCTCTTATTGTTGTGAATGTTACCTTGGAAAAGACACGTCTAGCGGGGAGCGCTTTTTGGCTTCCTTAGAGTGAAAAAGCATCTAATAGAACACGTTTTGTTGACTGTGCAGGAAAGTATACCCCGTTAGACGTATTTTATTGTAAAATCAATTGAAAACACGTCTAACATTTTTCGATAAATATCACAGAAATCAATCTGTTCCCTTAATTTTTTTTTTAAAAACAAGTCATTTTGGCTAAGATATCCCAAAATTACGACAGTATACTATTGTGCATGGTATGCTCCACTTTCAGATCTGTGTAAATGAGGTGGTAAGTTGAGCCATTTTGAGCAGAAATAAAGAAAGGCAAATGCTGCTGGGTTCTTTTGGGATCCAAAGGGTGTCGGTGACACGAGTTTTGTTTCTCTATCTTCGGTATTTCTATATTTCATATGTTACACTTACACGCATGTATTTTTGAATCGGAAATCTAATTTAATTTGTAATTGGAATTAAATATTTTCAAATATGAAATTACCTTTTTTTTTTAAATAATTGTTGATTAAGTTTAATTAACAGTAATTATATACAAAATTGCACATCTGGAGATTGCTTTTAATAAAGTAGGTAGCAAGGTAAGCGGTGAAGAGGGAGCGAAAATGAGGTTAGTAGGACTGACCGGCGGGATTGCTTCAGGTAAGAGTACCGTCTCTTCCATGTTCAAGCACAACCATATTCCCGTCATCGAAGCTGACATCATCGCTCGGGTACACTCCCCTTTCCTTTCAATTTTTTTGGGGGCATATCACCTGTTTGATCGAAATTACGAGCTGGTACTTTCTTTTTTGCAGGATGCCTTGAAGGAGATCTCCGGCGGGTACAAAAAGGTGGTGGCGGCATTCGGACCGGACATTCTACAAGATGATGGCCAAGTTGGTCGTTTGAAATTGGGACGAATTGTCTTCTCTGATGCCTCCAAACCCTTAATCGGTTGATTTTTCATTCTCCAAATTGCAAGTTTTATTAGCGTTTTTAGTGTAGAATTTGGTCTTTCTTTAGTTTGTTTTGTATGCATGATTTTGTCAATGTTGTAGCGAATTGATATCATGATCTCCTAGGAGGATGATTCTTAACGATTTAAAAGTCTATTGGAAGTTATGCATGTCACCTTGTGGAGGTATAATCTGGAGGGAGGCTTGATTACGGATCATCTGTCATTGGCCCTGCGGATTGTATTGATTCCTTAATTTTCTTCTCCAAGGTTATTGGCTCCCTATATATCTCGTGCCATAAATTTAGAAATTTTCAAGGTTTGGATAAAAGGTCATAAGGTCATCGTTCTCGACATTCCGTTGTTGTTTGAGGCGAAGATGGATAAGCGGACAAAACCAATTGTCGCTGTATGGGTTGATCCTGAAACACAACTTGGACGACTTATGGAAAGAGATAATTCGGCAGAGGAGGATGCCAGAAACAGGATGAATGCTCAGATGTCTCGAGATTTGAAGAAGAGGCAAGCAGATTTTGTGATAGACAACAGTGGATGACGTCAGGACATGCAGGAAAGGTTCAGTGAGGTGCTGTCGCAGGTCAAAAGGCCGTTGACATGGACTGAATTCTGGGTTTCAAGGGATGGAGCCTTGTCAGCTTTACTTGGTGTGATGATAGGTGTTGTTGCAGGCAATAAATTAGTGTAATCTTGATGAGAAGGTGATGTTGTTGTAGTTTTAAATGACAGGAAATAAGATGAATTATGCCTTTCACTTGGATTTACTTTCAAACTCTTGCTATGAAACTGAATAATGTAGATGTGAATCCGAGACTAAGGTGCCTGATGTAAATTTGAACTTGCTTGTGATTATTTTCATGCCTTATAATAATATCAGCATATCATTTCTATATAATTTCCATAAAATTTACTATATTTATTTAATGGGTAAACTACAAGAATAGTAACTTTTGTTTGCCTCGGATTACATTTTAGTCACTTACGTTATCATTTTGTTATGAAGTGATCACTCTACCGTTAAGTTCCGTTACCTCCCTGACGGTAGTTCAAATGAGTTTTAAATGCCAACTTGGATGTTCTACGTGGCAGTCTAAATTAAATTTATTTAACTAAAAACTTATTTTCATCCTAACAACTGGACATCCAAGTTGGCTTTTAAAATTTATTTGGACTGCCACGTAGGATTGTCATTAGGGAGGTAACGGAGTTTAACGTTAAAGTGACCACTTCGTAACAAAATGATAACGTAAGTGAATGGATTATTTGTGTGATTTTTTTGGGGCTTATTAATTGTTGTTTACTTAGATTCTTGATTGATTTGACTGTGAGTTTATTTGTTTAGGGGATGATATTGTTGAGTTTGTCATGAATGAGATCATGGTAGTGGCGAAAGTGTTAGTGGATGCAATAAAGATGATGAGTGGTGGTGGACGGTTTTGATAGTTAGCAAATGGAATGGGTTTATGGGTTTTGATTATAAGCAATGATGGCTTTCGACTTTTTGCTTCTTTCTTCACTGCCAATTCGATTTCCTATTACCTTAAAAGAAATGAAGAAGATAAGAAAACAAAGGGAAAAGCAGAAGAGAATGAAAAATAAATGAAAGGTAAAAGATCATAATTTTTTTTTTTAAATTGCTCAAAACGAAAAAATATAGGGATTAATTGTATAATTTAACTTGAAATTTTTGTTTGAAATGATGTTTAACGTGTCACGTTAGCTTACCGTTATACCATTAACGGCTCAATCACTAAAATATTATAACACGATAACACAAATGACTAAAATATAACTTAAGATAAATAAAAGTGATCATATATATAGTTTACCTATAGTATTATGTTACTTAAAATATAATTTTCCGTTATAAAATTTAAAATAAATATATTTCAACGAGGTTTTTTTAGTTAATTGAAAGTTACCAAGTAAAACATATTTAATATGAGAAATTAATTTACCTTTTTAATTCGTTTTAAAATATGATTTTTCATAATTTTTTTGGTAAGGAAGAGAAAGAAATCATAACATATGATGAAGATTTTGTATTTTTAAATTAATTTATGCTAAATCCTTAATATTTATGATAAAAATTTAAAAGTAAAAATATTTTAAATACGAGTCAATTAAATTTTTTGTTCGCGACTCGTTCCAAATTTAAATTAAATAATTTTTATAAATATTTTATTTAAATTTATTTATTGAAATGTATAGATAATAATGTAAAACTATATAGTTTATTATTTTAATATTGTAAATTGTTAAAAATGAAACAGAGGTGAAACAAATTCTGATTACACCAAAGATTGCACTACTTTTTTCTTAACTAAAAAAAGTAAAATAATATAGTCAGTTCTCTTTATAACAATCATCCGCCGTAATAATATTCTGTTAGAACAATCAAATTTTAGTAGAATCGATTTTTTTATATTTTATTATTTTAGAACATTAAATTTATGCTAAAAATTATTTTTTTATATAAAAGATGATTACTCAACTATGCCTTTCATTATATTTTGGTCACCTAACTATAATTATTTTTTATGTAGTCACCAAGCTTTTCAAAATTAAAAATTTTAGTTACTCTGGGTTGATGTGGTTTTTTTATTGGTCTAGTAACAAAATTAACCCTTTAATGTTTAGAAAAGTTGTCATTTTATTTCTAATTATAAAAAATTCAATAAACTTGGCCGTCAACATTTACAAAATTTGTCAATTTAATCCGAACTCTAAATTTTTTAAAATATATATTAAAAAAATTCAATTGTAGCCCTTTATTACCTATCAACTAATCCATGTGAGATATTAAAATAAGAAAAAGAATACTCTATATCAAGTCACTTGCAACAATTCATTTTTTAGGTTTCACATTCGACCAAATTAATTGATTTGGTGCCTATCTAGGATAATTGGCTGCATTACTACCTGAATAGATAATGTTTTTAATGCCTTTATTTTATTTTGGATCTTAATTTTTGTGTGTGTTTTATCCCAACTTTTTAGAGTTATTTTATAAGTGACTTGAAAGAGTGTATTTTTTTCTTATTTTAATATCTCACACAGGTTAGTCGATGGGTTATTAAGGGCTAAAAATGATTTTTTTAATATTTTAAAATTTTTAGAGTTAGGACTAAATTGACATATTTCATAAATGTTGAGGGCCAAATTTATTGAGTTTTTTTAGAATTAGAACTAAAAAGACAAATTTTGTAAATATTGATGGCTAAATTTATTGAATTTTTTATATATAGGATCAAATTGATAGAATGTGTAAACATTATAGGACTAATTTTGTTACTAGACCAATAAAAAAAGTTCACCCATTTTTATAGTTTAGTGACTAAACTTTTATAGTTTAATGAACATGATTTTTTTTCTCGATTAACTCGAAATAGACGAGTTTTCTTCGTAAAATTCGATTTTTAAACAACATCGAGACATATCATTCATGCATTTAAGGATCGCATTTTAATTTTTCCTCGAATTTTCGATTTTCAATAGTTAAGACATTAAATAATCAATTAGGTACCAATTTTGGGCGTGGGAGGGTGTAATCCTTCCTCATACATAACCGACTCCCGAACTTGTTTTTTGAATATCGAAGATCAAAACGTTTGTAAGGTGATCCAATTACACCAAAAAAAAAAGATTGGTGACAACTCCATTTTTGATTTTAAAATAAAATTCAAGACTTTTTCAAAAAAAAAAGTTTCAACATTAAGGATTTTTTTTGCTTTTGTGAAAGTTTGTTTTCTTGAAAGTGAAAATTTGGAGAGCAAGGAAAGATCTTTGATACTCTGAGAATCGAGGATGATGTTTATCCAGTAGATATTAAAAATTAGACTCTTTTAAAATATTAAAATTTTAATTTAATTTAAAAAAAAATTAAATTCACATTAAATTTAACATTATACCTATATATATATATATATATATATATTTGAATGGCTTAAAAGTGTAAAGAGTTCTCTAACTTTTTGAAGAAAAAAAAATTAAGCCCCTGCCAGCTTTTTTTTGTACTCAATTGGGTGCTTGAACTTTTAAAATGCATAAAAAAAGCCTTCAAATTTTTTTCAAAAAAAACAATTAAGCCCTTGATGTTTTTAGTCAATTGGGTACTTTAATTGTCAAATGCATCAAAAAGGCCTTTTGTTTGTTAACTTTAACAGTTTGCTGTTAAAGTTAACTACCCCTAATTTTTTCAGTTAAAGCCACTTATTGTTACAATCACGGCGTGACATGTGACAAAAAACTATAAAAAAAAATAATTATAAATAAAATTTATAAGAATTATTAAATTTTAATAAAAATAAAAAATTATTAAAAATTAGAATTTTTTATAAAAATTGTAAAAAATTATAAAATGCAAAAAAAAAACCATTAACCATTAAAGTTAATGACCTCTGTCGAAACCTATTTTAAAACGAAGTTTCGAAAATTTATTTTAAAAATTGGAAAATGGGAGTCGCCACCAATCCTTTATTTGGTGTGATTGGATCACCACAAAACATTTAAAAAACCATTTTGAAAAAAAAAACATGTAGGCCTTCGAAATCTAGAAAACAGGTTCGGGAGTCGGTTACGCATGAGGAAGGATTAGCACCCTCATACGCCCAAAATTGGTACCACATTGATTACTTTCGGGTCTTGATTTGTGAAAACGTTGAAAACTCGAGTAAAATTTAAAATACGACCTTTGTCTTTAAAAAACTTTGCAAGATTTCAAAAGAAGCCTTTTTTAAGAAATCTGTCCCCGTGTTTCGAATCTCTGTGAGAACTGGAAGTCGTACCCAACACGTTAGGGCACTATTTTCTCGAATTTTCAAAATTAAAGGATGTTTTGAAATATTTTGAAGAGGATGTCCGATTGCATGAGTTACGAAAATCACACCCCACACGTTAGGGCATGGTTTTTCGAAGTTTCCACATGAAAAGGACATTGCCTCGGTTTTGCTTTAAATTTATATATATATGTATTTGAAAACTTGAAATTTCGTATTGAGTTTTAAAATATGATCCTCGGACACATGACTTAAAGGATTTGAATATGGAATGTCTGTTTACTTCAATTTTCGCGAAGAATTGAAGTCGTGACCAACACGTTAGGGCACGACGTTCTCGGAATCTCGAAGTTAAAAAGGATTAAAAACTCGAAAAAGGATATTCGATTTATGTGAGTTATACGAAAAATCACACCCGACACGTTAGGGCATAATTTCTCGAAGTTTCCACACGGAAAGAACATTGCCTTGGTTTTAAAACAATTTTGAAAATGTGAAATTTTAAATACGAATGAACAGTTAATAACGAATATTAAATAACACGAAACAAAATAATTAAGCAGATAAATGATATGCAAAAAATCAAAGATACAAAATACGAAGACATAATAATTAAAATTTAAATATAATATTGAAGAGGAAGAAAAACAAAACAATCGGAGTTGAAAATGAGAATTTTGGATACCCGAGGGCAAAATGGTAATTTAGACACTCGAGGGTAAATTGGTAATTTTGGAAAAAAATGGGGTCAAAAATAGGATTTTGGAAAGTTTGGGGTAAAATGATAATTTTTGGTGAAATAGGGGTCAAAAATTGAATTTTGGAAAGTTTAGGGGTAAAATTGTAATTTTTGAAAATTTAGGAGTAAAATGGTAATTTTGGAAAGTTTAAGGGTAAAATTGTATTTTTGAAAGTTTAGGGGTAAACTGGTAATTTTGGTGAAATCAGGGTCAAAATGGAATTTTGGTAAGTTCGAGAGTAAAAGTGTAATTTTTGAAAGTTCATGGGTAAAAATGTAATTTCAAGAAGTTCGAGGGTAAAAATGTAATTTTTGCAAGTTCAAGGGTAAAAATGTAATTTTTAGTAAGTTTAGGGGTTAAAATATAATTTTTGGATAGTTCAAGGACTTTTAAGGCAATAAAACCAAAATTAAGTGACACGTGGAAGCCTCTCAGGTGTTCAAAAGTCAAAGGACTGATTTGAAAATCAAGAAAAAACTTTGGGTCAGTTTTATAATTAAACAGAACTTGATTTAAGGATTAAATTGAAACAAATTAGAAGTAAGAGGGACCGTTTGCATAAATAAGCTAAAATCATGACACGTGGCTGCTCCTGGTGCTTTCAAAAGGTCAAGGGATTAAATTGAAAAGTATTAAAAATTATTGGGCCAATTTAAAATTAATTAAAAGTATGAAAAGGACTTAATTGAAAATTTGAAAAAAAGTGGAAGGACCAAACGGGCAAATATACCATTAACTAAAAACATGCGGATCTTGAGGTAAGTCATCACGCGTCCGAACCTAGCCCCTCCGTTCACAGCCGCGTGTCATCGCGCGTCGCCATCGCCGTGCTTCGTCGGTCGCTTCGATTGCGCGTATGCCACTTCTGACCGCTGCGCTTCGTCGCTGTCCGTCCACGCGCCGTCCAGGGAAGCCGATCGTCTCCTTTCTCTCATTTTTCTTTTTATTTTGTTAAAACCAAATCTGGTTCTAAACCAGATCTAAAAAAGTTTAAAACCTTTTTTTCTTTTTTAAAACCGTTCTTAAGTTTCCATTGTTTTTTATTCACAAAAACTTGGTTTTTATCTTTGTTTGTTTAAAACTGTTTTGGTTTTTGTTGCGGATATTCGATGTGGAGGAATCGACGGCGTCTGGAGAGTCTGGTCAACAATCCCGGCGGTGGCGTGTTAAGGGAGTACCCGACCTTTCGACTCTTCAGATTTCTTTTTTATTAAAAACGTTATTTATTTATTATTATTATTATTAATTATTATTATTTATGTTATTTATTATTAATTATAAATTTAATGTACTTATTTATTATCCTAAAATGAATGCTAATAATGATAGTTAATAAGATAAATAATTATGAAATGTATGTAATTAAAACGAAACGTCTCAGATTTCAGTAAACAAATACACAACGATTAAATATACCAGGCTAATCAGTAGGATGCTTTGAATTGGCTTTGCTTTGATCGATGATTTCAAGTGCCATTGTTAGTGATTTTCGAATGCACTATATATATATATATATATCGAAAGTGGGTTTCAAAGCTATTTGTATTGATTTTCGAATCTATTCAATCCAAGGGTTCGTAACCCTTTTACAAGTATTTGAATCTGGTTTTAAAACCAGAATTACAATGATGTTTTTTTGTTGTTTGCAACTAAATGCCTATCTTTTCTTCTCTGCAGGTTTACAGTGGCTGCCATGGCAGATGCAAGTTGAAGCTGAAGATGGTGGCAAGTTGTTGATGATGTGGAAGCATACCAGTGGCTGAAATGAAGGCAATAGCAGTGCAAGTTGGTAGTTTAGGGTTTGACCTTAGGGTGGTATAGGGTTTGGGCTATATTGAGTGTAATTTGGGCTTTGTAAGTTGGGTTTGTAATAGGTCAAATTGGGCTTTTAGACTTGGTATTTGGGGGTGTCAAAGTTGGTATTGGGTAAGCTTTGGACATCTATGTGTAATTGGACTTTGATTTTGTATTTTATTTTGGGTTTTTAATTTAATATTAAGTTTTTAAATCTTAAATCAATTTAAAATTTAATTAAATTTAAATTTAAAAATAAATTTACTCGTTGCTGTGTAATAGGAACGGAGCAAAGACCGAAAGGATGCCCAATTTGTCAGGTCTCCTCCCTTTGATGCTCTTCTTTCAACCAGCTCGCCTTTCGTTTTGTTAGTAGTCCAATCTTTGCTGCATCCACTTTTCCATTTCTTTGGTGTGGTGGTTCCATCCTGATTTAAGGTAATCTTCAAAAAGACAAAATTTGCTACTATAGCTCCACTCGATCTGCTCACAACTTCAATGGTTTGGTGTCGTTGATTTGGTCTACTCCTTAGTATCTTATCAGGGAGATGGCCGCATCGCTTGTTTCAATCTGCTTCCCTGTACCTCATCAGGAAGAGGAATTTGGTTTACTTCTCAGTATTTCATCAGGAAGCTGTGATTCGAAGATTTGCTTACATCGAGCCCTGAGTTGGTATACTTCTCTGTATCTCATCAGGAAGATAACCACCCCATTGGTTTCAATCTGTTCTTTGTACCTCATCAGGAAGACGAATTTGGTCTACTTCTCAGTGTCTCATTAGGAAGCCAACCTTTTTATGCTTCGCCCTACTTCTCAGTATCTCATCAGGAAGCTGGGGTTCGAAGATTTGTTCGCATTGAGTTGGTATACTTCTCTGTATCTCATCAGGAGGATGACCGCCTCACTTGTTTCAATTCGCTTCTCTGTACCTCATCAGGAAGACGAATTTGGTCCACTTCTCAGTATCTCATCAGGAATCTAACATTTTTATTGCTTCAACCTGCTTCTTAGTATCTCATTAGGAAGCTAGGGTTCGAAGATTGTTCGCATTGAGTTGGTATACTTCTTTGTATCTCATCAGGAAGATGACCGCCTTACTTGTTTCAATCCGCTTCTCTATACCTCATTAGGAAGACGAATTTGGTCCACTTTTCAGTATCTCATCAGGAAGCTAACCTTTTTTATTGCTTCGACCTGCTTCTCAGTATCTCATCAGGAAGCTGGGGTTTGAAGATTGTTTGTATTGAGTTGGTATACTTCTCTGTATCTCATTAGGAAGATGACCGCCTCACTTGTTTCAATTCGCTTCTCTATACCTCATCAGGAAGACGAATATGGTCCACTTCTCAGTATCTCATCAGGAAGCTAACCTTTTTATTGCTTCGACCTGCTTCTCAGTATCTCATCAAGAAGCTGGGGTTCGAAGATTGTTCGCATTGAGTTGATATACTTCTCTGTATCTCATCAGGAAGATGACCATCTCACTTATTTAAATCCGCTTCTCTGTACCTCATTAGGAAGACGAATTTGGTCCACTTCTCAGTATCTCATCAGGAATCTAACCTTTTTATTGCTTCAACCTACTTCTCAATATCTCATCAGGAAGCTAGGGTTTGAAGATTGTTCGCATTGAGTTGGTATACTTCTTTGTATCTCATCAGGAAGATGATCGCCTCATTGTTTGTGGATAATAGCAATCCGCCCCATGATCGGGGTAGGGTATTGGAGTCCTGCTCCTTTTCAACTTTTCCTTGGTGATCTCAATTATTCATCTCGCCATTTTACGGGGATGTGACCTGTGAAGTATGCTTCTATGGCCCTCTATGTAGGCCTAAATTAGAAAGTCATGGTCAGAATGAATTAAATGCTCCTAACTGCTCCTAACTGCATGAATGTGTATGATGAATGTCAGATTCATTTATTATTATTCAGGTCGGCATGGTCTATCGCCCGTCCAAATTTTGTCATTGATGTGTTGCTCCGTCTTCTTCTAGGCTGATCTTGAACTGCTTGTTTTTAAGTTTGTCTTCTCATTAGTGATCTTGTTTCGGACCCCTGTAATTTCCAGAAATTCCAGAATAATGCTGATGAATCTTTGTATGATTTATTAGTTCATTATCTGTTATTTAGATGCGAAAATGCTTTGAACAAAATTGTTCAGAAATAAAGTCGTATTTGAAAATTCTATTCAACAAAGAGAATCAACGGAAGCAACATTAGTCAAAAATTGCCAAGTATACAGAAAAGGATAATTAATTGCCCCGAAAATCGTAAAATGAGTTTCTTTGCACCGACTCGCTGAGAATCACTCTTAAATCAGATGTGTGTCTGGAAGACCTAGAGTGCTTTGTTGATGCTTCAAGCTGTAATTTCCCTCCATCTCATCGACCCATTCTTGGGTTTGAGCCGTCCTTTACGGGTTTTCAACTCAAAATTTCCTTAGTTTCAGATGCCCTTTTACGGGTTTTCATCTTGAACCCTTTTTTTTCTTAATCGAGATGCCCTTTGCGGGTTTTCATCTCAATTCTTTTTTTTTAGGTGAAGTATTTTTTTCATCGAGTTTGAATTGATGGGATTGTACAGATCCTTGCCGTCCATTTCTGTTAGGATAAGAGCTCCTCCTAGGAAAGCTTTCTTTACCACATAAGGTCCTTCCCAATTGGGCATCCATTTTCCACGAAAATCTTTGTGTATGGGAAGTATCTTTTTCAAAACTAGATCTCCCTCATGGAATTCCCTAGGACGAACTTTTTTGTCGTAAGCTCGTATCATTCTTTTCTGGTACATCTAACCATGGCAGATGACTCTTAATCTCTTTTCCTCGATTAAATTCAACTGATCATATCGAGCTTGGATCCATTCTGCCTCATCTAGTTAAAGCTTAGTCAAGACTCGGGGAGAAGGTATTTCACCCTCAATAGGCAAGACTACTTCCATGATGTTGCCCCAGTAGAAGTTCTGACTAAAGTCCTATAAGCTAGGAGGGCGAACGGTAATTTTTCATGCCAATCTCTGTAAGTTTCTGTCATTTTTGCAATGATCTTCTTGATGTTTTTATTTGCTGCTTCAACTGCTCCATTCATTTTTGGGCGATATGGAGATAAATTATGATGTTTGATCTTAAATTGCTCACAAACCTCCGATATAATGCTGTTATTCAAGTTCAATGCATTGTCCGATATGATCTTTTCTAGCATTCCATACCGGCATACGATCTCCTTTTTCAGGAACTTGCTAACTGCAGACTTTGTGACATTAGCATAAGAGGTTGCCTCTACCTATTTGGTGAAGTAGTCGATCACCACAAAGATGAATCTATGACCATTGGAAGTCATTAGAGAAATCGGCCCAATGACATCCATGCCCCACATAGAAAAAGGCCAAGGAGAAGTCATGACATGAAGCTGTGATAGAGGTACATGAATCTTGTCTCCATAGATCTGACATTTGTGGCTTTTCTTACCATAGTTGATACAATCGTTCTTCATAATTGACCAGTAGTATCCAAATCTCATGATCTGCCTGACCATTTTGAATCCATTTGCGTGCGTTCTGCAAATCCCTTAATGTACTTCTTCTAGGATTTTCTTAGCCTCGATTGTATTAACATATCTTAGCAACACCTAATCCTTTCTCTTTTAATACAAAATTTCCTATCTAGAATGTACTCGTTTGCAAGCCTTCTCAATGTCCTTTTTTCATTTTTCGTGGCTTCTTCGGGGTATTTACGATCTTTTACATATTAGAGGATGTCTTGGTACCAAGGATGTTCTTCTTTTCCTTCTTCTTCGATCTCGTAGCAATGGGCTGGAGTCTCGTAAATGCTCATTCGAATGAGTTTCATATCCTCTAGCCTGTTTACTTTTATCATCGAGGCTAGAGTAGCCAAAGCATCAGCCATTTGGTTTTCCTCACGTGGGAGGTATTGAAATGTAACCTCATCGAATTCTTTGATCAATTCGAGGATCGTATTTCGATAATCAACTAACTTAGAGTCTCTTGTCTCCCATTCTCCCCTGAGCTGGTAGATTATTAGTGCGGTGTCTCCATAAATCTCTAAACTTTTGATTCTCCGCTCAATGGCCGCACGGATTCCCAAGATACATGCTTCGTATTCAGCCATGTTGTTTGTGTAATCAAAATCAAATTTACTGGTAAAAGGGTAGTGATACTCTTCTGGTGATTCCAAGATTGCCTCGCCCCATTACCCGTGGTATTCGAAGCCCTATCAAAATTCAATCTCCAAGGTTGTTCTATTTTGGTTGCCCCTTCAGTAGTCGCAACGTACATTAAATCCTCGTTCGGGAAATCGAAGTTTATCGACTTATAGTCCTCTAAAGCCCTGCTGGCTAGGAAGTCTGCTATCGCACTCCCTTTTAGTGCCTTCTGATTAACATAGACTATGTTGAATTCCGAGAGCAAGATCTGTCATCGAGCCAATCTCTCATTCAATGCAGCTGACTCCATCATGTACTTTAGAGGATCTAATTTTGAGATCAACCAAGTGGTATGGTACAACATGTATTGTCTTAGTCTGCGTGTGGTCCAAACTAGTGCATAACATAAATTTTCAATTGGCAAATATCGAGTCTCATAATCAGTGAATTTCTTGCTGAGATAATATATCGCCCTTTCCTTCTTTTTGGATTCATCGTGTTGGCCTAGTACGCATCCCATGAAATTTTCAAAGACTGCCAAGTACAAGATTAGTGGTTTATTAGGAATTGGAGGTACCAAGATGGGAGCTTTAGATAAATAATCTTTGACCTTGTTGAAGGTTTCCTGACATTCATCATTCCATATACCTGGGTTGCGCTTTCTAAGTAGACAGAAGATAGGATCGCATTTCTCAGTCAATTGTGAAATGAATCGAGCAATGTAATTTAGTCTTCCTAAAAACCCTCAAACTTCTTTTTACATGTTGGGTGGTGGTAACTCTTGTATGGCTTTGACTTTATCCAGGTCAATTTCAATTCCTCTTTTACTGAATGCAGAGCCTAACAGTTTTCTTGACGTGGCCTCAAAAGTACACTTTGTTGGGTTTAGCTTTAATTGATATTTCCTTAACCTTCCAAACAACTTTCTCAGGATTCTTACATGCTCTTCCTCCGTTTGGGATTTCGCAATCATGTCATCGACAGAAACTTCAATCTCCTTATGCATCATGTCATGGAACAGGGTCACCATGCCCTTTGATAAGTTGCCCCTGCGTTTTTTAGCCAGAAGGATATCACCTTATAGCAAAATGTTCCCCACAGCGTGACAAATATGGTTTTGATCATATCTTCAGGGTCCATCCTTATCTGATTATACCCAGAGAAACCCATTCGGAGTATTTAACTACTTGGAGAAACCCGACGTCGAATTGTTTCTTGACTTCTTTTATTTTTAATAACACATCCAATCTCATCCTTCGGAGCTTTTGCTGCACGGGCCTTCATTCTTCCTTTATAGAGAGTTTGTGCACCACAATGTCAGTGCTCAAGCCGGACATATCTTGGTAAGACCATGCGAAGATGTCTTGGAACTCTTGAAGCAACTCGATAAGATTCTTTCTGGTTTCTACAGAGATACTTTCCTCAATTTTCATCTCTTTCTTTTCATCTTCGTTCGCCAGATTAATAACTTCCACTGGGTCCGAATGAGGCAGGATTTGTTTTTCTTCGTTCTCCATCATTCTTAACAGATCTGGAGGCAGATTACAATCTTGATCATCTTCGAGGTCCTGAAGCTCTTCCAAACACACATCTTGCTCGAAGTGAGGTTCTAAATTAGCGTCAGGGTTACTCATATTATTGATATTCGAGGACCTATCAAGGGATGAAAGGGAGGTCCAAAAAATAAAATAAATTTACGAAAGAATGATTATGTGGTATGTGTATGAGTATGTTTATCAAGTTGGGCAAGAATGTATGTATTAAAGAATGATTAATCTTGTTTATTGAATATGTACGAATGGTTTACTAAGCTCAATTAAGAAATGAAAGAATAATTAGGAAGAAGTATATAAGATGGGAAATGCATTTTCGTTCAAAATAACTGGATAATGACCATGGGCCCTTTTACAAAACGATCCATATTGCTTTCGAGCCTAAAGTAATAGGTGTTTCCGAGCATTACTCTGAGGAAATCTTAAAAATTACAGGGAGTTCCTCCGCGGTCCAATTATTCAGGGTGCTTCCAAGTGTACACGAACCGATTCTTGATAGATTTCCTTTCTTTCTTTTATCTGATATAGCATTAATGCCTAGATCTTTCGTGATGCTCCCTCCGATTCCAATTGTTGCTCGCTCTTTTTTCCTGCTCTGTCTTCTGGTTGATCACCCCTCTCGAGACAAAAGTCTCATAGATGTGCGGGAAGACCATGGGTTCCCACGAGATTTCCTTTCTAGCCAGTCTGGCTCTCCTTCTTTCTTGCCTATTTTCTAGCTCCTTCTTCTTTTGTTTTGCGTCCGGCTTGTACCCTAGGCCATAACGATCCCGCTTTTCTATCAGCATCGACACATTAACTCTTCCCTGGAGGTATTTTCCTAATCCTTTCCCAAGTATAGCTCCTTTTCCGACTGTTAACCGCAAGCCCATTTTGGTGGTCGATGATATTGTAGGCACATGTTTCTTGCTCCCCTCTGAAATGAAGGTTGCATTGACGAACTCTAGTGAGCAGAACAAACATTCCACAGCCTCCTCGTCTATTCCCACGTAGGGTAAATCGGTCATTATGGAAGCGATTATTTCCTCCTCAGCATTGATCGTGATTAATCGCCCTTCATTTATTAACTTCACTTTCGGGTGCAAAGAAGAAGGTACTGCTCCAACTGAGTGAATCCATGGTCTTCCCAGCAGACAGTTATAAGTAGGCTTAATATCCATCACTAGAAAATTCATCTCATACGTATTTGGCCCAATTTGGAGAGGTATTTCGATCTTGCCCATTACCTTCCTTTCAGTCCCGTCAAATGCTCTCACTATGTTATTACACCGCTTCATATGAGAGCTATCAATTGGCAATCTTTGCAATGTAGCTAACGGTAGAAAATTCAAAGCTGAATCATTGTCTATGAGTACTCTAGGTAGCGTATACCCCTTACAATTGGTAGTGATGTGTAAGGATTTGGTGAAACCTATTACTCCCGTCGGTATTTCATCATCGTTGAAGAAAATGAAGTTATCTGCACTCACATTATTGACTAATCATCTAGTTTACTGACAGAGATGTCATTTGCTACATATGTTTCGTTCAGCACCTTCATTAGTGCTCTTCGATGGACTTTCGAGCTTAAGAGCAAGGACAAGATCGATATCCGAGCAGGCTATTTGTGTAATTATTCCACAATACTATATTCACTATACCTTAAAAACTTTAGAAACTCCTTCGCCTCCTTCTCAGATATAGGCTCATTCGTAGGTACTTCGGGCTTACTAGCTGTTTCTTCCTTGGGCTCACACATTATTGCTTTCCATTTGCTGATCTCGTTTTCTTTATCTACTAGGTCATAATTTTTACCACTTCGGGTAACAAGATGCACGTCCTTCCATGAAACCTTCTTACTATCCTTGTAAAGGAACGTTGTAGGCTTCTGTATGATGATGCGAGGGGTTATCTGTTTTCTTGCCTCACCGTTTGTTGGTTTACAAATAATCACCTTTGGACGACTAATCTCATAAGCCTCAGCTACTCCATCCTTAGAGGCACAGACATCATTAACTTCCTCTCTTTCTTCAAAAAATTCTAGTTCTCGGTTGTCCATCAACACCTGCACCATGGCTTTAAACTCGACGCAGTCTTGAATTTCATGCCCCTCAACGGCATGAAACTCGTAATGGTTATCAGCCCCTATTATCATACTTTCTTTATCCTTCGCGATTGTCCTTTCTTTGACCAACTATTGTCATACCCACCGAAGTGGAGACCTAATTTCTTCAACATTTCCCTTAATTTTTCGAACTCCTTCTTCCAGTAAGGCATTCACCACTTGCTCCGAGTGATTGGGCAGAGGATTCCCAGCTATATTGGACTTTGTTGACTCTTCTAATTTTATGACTCCATGCTCTATGAGTCTCTTAACTCGTCTTTTAAAAGCAGGGCAATTTTCAAATGAATGGCCTTCTGCCCCTACATGGTATTCACAGTGAGTATTTGCATCGTACCAAGCCGGGAATGAGTTTATATCGTACTAAGAGCTACCTCATGTGCGCCATACAGTATCTTGTAGAGCTCTCCATATGACATCGGAAGGGGAGTATATTGAATTCTTTTTCTGGCTTGATGCCCGGTTCTTGCCTTGGGGCATTTTGGTAATTGCTCGTTAGAGCTTTGGGCTGACCTGTCACGAATGGTTTGTTGTAGTTAGGTTTGTACATGCTTGTGTTATTCACTTCATTATCCCTCTTTTTGGGGGCAGGCCTTTTAGTGTTTTCTTCGACTTCAATCTTGTCAGTCTTGATTGCATTTTCAATCATCTCCCCCGATATGACCATATCAAAAAAACTCTTGGTGGCGTTTCTTAACAGATGATTAAGGTAAGGAGCCTTAAGGGTATTAACAAACAACACCGTTGTTTCCTTTTTTGTTAGTGATAACTGTACCTACGTTGCCACATCTCACCATCTCTGCGCATATTGCCTAAAACTCTCATTTGATCTTTTCTCCATATTTTGTAATATAAGCCGATCAGGAGCTATTTCTGTCACATGGCCGTATTGCTTTAAGAAGGCTTATGCTAGATCTTTCCATGAACGAATTTTTGCTTGGCTCAATTGATTGTACCATCTGATTACGATCCGACCAAACTGTCCTGAAAGCAATGAATCAACAATTGATCATTATGGACGTGCCTCGCCATCCTCCTGCAAAACATGGTTAGGTGGGCTTCAGGGCAGCTTGTCCTGTTATACTTTTCAAATTATGAGATGTTGAATTTAGGAGGGAGAACCAGATCCGGAACTAGAGTTGACTCTTTGGTATCTACCCCATAAGAATTTTCAATTCCCTGTATCGCTTCAATTTTCTCCTCTAATCGCCTATATTTTTCCTCCATTTGTCTAGGGAGATCTTCTTTCATCATCTCATCGAAGTTTGGGACACCCAGATTCATAGCATTATCCTCTGGGTTTAGCCCAGATCTAATTGGATAATTGGCTTATCTTGACGTGCCCCTGGCCTGTTGTTGCGTTCTTATAATAATGGTGGCTTCCCGCATTGGTATTTCATGTGAAGCCGGGTTATGGAGGGGTGTAAAGCCTGGGGGAACAATTGGGTCCTCCTCCTCCTTAATAGCAAGGCTTTTTCCTTTATCGGCCATGCTCTATTTTACTTGTGCCAATTCATTCATTAAATTATTTTGTACCTCCATAAATTGATTTTTCATTTCCCTGCACATCATTATCATTTGTTCTTGGATGTGCCCTTGCATTTGATCTTGTAATTCTTTCTGGATTTGTTCGAGTCTTTGCTTCATGGCCTTTGTTTTCTTACGAGTATTATAACGATGCAAGTTTTTAGTGATTACTGATGTAACTGATCGATTTAAATTAGTTAGGATTGTTATGCAGAAATATGCAAAAATGTGATGCGAATAAGATGCATGCATGCAATGCAAGAAAAGGCATTGATTTTGAAGTCCACTTTCCATTAGAGCAACTTCTCTAGAAGAAAAACTTACTTTTCTAGAAGAAAAACTTCTTTACATAAAGTAAAGTTACACAAATGGCTTAGCCTTATTGCCTGGAGCTTTAATCCTTCCTAAGAGTCCAGCTAGCTTCTGTTCTCATTCTGATTTTGATTCATATTGGAGGCTTAAAATATCAGCTTAAGCAGCTAACTCTTGCATGTGATCGACAGCTTCCCTCATTTAAGTCAGTGCTTTTCCCATTATATAATCTCTCCCCTCGACTTGTCTCTGAGCTTGACGAGCGTACCATTCGCTAGCTTTCAGATTTCTCTCCATGATCTCAAGTTGAATTTCATTATTGTAGAGTGCGGCCTCTAATTTCAGTACTCTTTCCCTTAATTCTTGTCTTTCAGCCATACATGCTTTAAGCTCCAATACAGAATTTCGATTATGGTGCCTCCGTAGCGATTCCTCCAACTCCTCTATTCTCGCTTCTAAGCTAGTTATCTGATCTTTCATCTCGGCCTTCTCAACTTGTTTTTCTAACAACTCTCTTTTCAAGGTGTTTTCACGAGCCTGACCATCTTGAAATCTTCTCTACCATTACTCTGTTTGATCTTTCTGTATTTGGATTTCCTGTCGCCATTGCTCAGAAGTCTTCCAAGTCTTCCTCGGCTTTATTCTTACCTTTTCTCAACTTCTCAGCCTCTTCCAATACTTCTATCCGCTTACCAAATTCCGAGCTCTTTCTTTCAAAATCCTGCTTTATGAAGTCTATTTCTGACGGGACTTCTTGCAGATATTCCTCTATCGATCGAACATTTTCAGGATTTGGCGTAGGAATGTTATCGTTAACCCTTTTACTCGTCCACCAGTCATAATTTAGTATTGTCAACGGGTTAACACTAAATTTCTTCATTTTATGCATTTTTTCCATGAATTTGCTACCTCTCGGACCCTTTTCTTGTAGTTATTCCCTTTGTAGGGGAACTCATATTACGCTAGACCATATGTTGCGGGAATGAATTGTCTCGTCTTGTACTGTCTTAATACAAGCAAATGTCCATATCCTGTGGCACCCCATACCCCGAGTAAAGGGACCCAATCGAAGTTACCATAACGGTTATGGATCTCATTTGGGATGAACCAAGACGCTCACCATTCGACGTCTTCGTCTTGAAGATTCTGAAGGATAGCCGCCCATTTTTCCTCAGATACATTTTGTTCCCTTTGCGTGGCAACAAAATCCTTTAAAGGCGAGAAGTCAGCTGTGAACACCTTGCAGGGAAATTTTTCTACCTTCTAGAAATGGCTTTGAAACCAAACCATCAAAAGTTACACACAACCGATGAATCTTCCTTCCCCTTCTCTTCGATAGGCATTTAATGATCTGAAAGTTTCGACAAGGATAGTAGGGACAGGCGTGACTCCTTTACTAAGCCGGTCGAACAATATTGCAACCGCGTCTTCTACATGTCCCATTGCTTTTGGGAACAGGACTAACCCGTATATGCCAAGAGCAAAGATGTCAATGCGTTTTTTCATATTCGTGTATGTCGTAATTAGGTCTCGCAAACTCTTCCAGCTAATGCACTTATTTTCTTCTTTTACTTTTATTCAAGAAGCGACCCACTGTTCACTCATCCTGGTTACACTCATCAACCTCTTCAGAAATGTCGGGACACATGCATCCTTTGAATATGCTTTATCGACTTGGATTCTGGGACAACGGATCAAAGCAATATAGTCCTCCACCGTGGGCGTCATGTCTAGGCTCTCGAGGGTGAGACAGCTATATGCGGGGTTCCAATGTGGGTAAGGGCTCGGAAAAGATGTTTGTTGATTTTCACTTCAAGCAAGTAAGGTAAGTCTCCATATTCCTGATAAAACATCTGTCTCATCTCGTTATTCCACTGAACCAGATATCTCTTAATTCTTGTAGATTGTTTTGAGTCACCTTAATGCGAGTATAATCCCAAAACTCCGACAAATGCTCCTCTTTGAAGCTATTGCCCTTTTCGAGCTGCTGTTCCTCTAACCATAAGCGCGCAACCATATTATCCTCTACTCTATCAAGAAATTCACCTTTCATGGTGAAACTGCCTATTTGGTAATCGAACTTAAATCAACACCTTTTCCTTCATGATGATGCAAATGCAAGTAAAAGAGACAAAACAAAACATGATTAGCCGAACATAATCAACATACAAGTATATAACACAGAACCTAAGAAATTATCTCGGGTAAATGCTAAAAGGCTCGGCATAACTCCGTCTAGGGCGAGTACTTTCGGCTCACTATATGTGGTTTTAGGTAGTAAAGGGCACCCAAACTAGCAGATTCCTCGATCCTCACCCATTACAGGCTCATACGGATGAGTTCGGTTTAGGGGGACACATTTCCCACATGTTTACACGAAAGTGAAAACTTCACGAAAACAAGGGTACGGATGTAATCCCGAAAGCGATTCACTATCCTGCACGGAGTGGTTTACCGCTTCCACTTAAAAAGGGTAGTATCGAGTACCAAATGCATATGGATGCAAATCTATACTAGCGATATCAAGATAATCACAAAAATACCGAGGATCGCATTTTAAACAAAAATCGAAGCTTTAAAAGTTTTCAGAATAGACCCGAAAATAATCAATTTTGGCTTAACTCTCGTTTATTTCAAAAAATGTCCCTAGTGGAGTCGCCAAGCTGTCGAAACCTATTTTAAAATGAAGTTTCGAAAATTTATTTTAAAAATTAGAAAATGAGAGTCACTACAAATCCTTTATTTGGTGTGATTGGATCACCACAAAACGTTTAAAAAAACTATTTTGAAAAAAACATGTAGGTCTTTGAAATCCAGAAAACAGGTTCGGGAGTCGGTTACGCATGAGAAAGGATTAGCATCCTCATTCACCCAAAATTGGTACCACAATGATTACTTTCGGGTCTTGATTTGTGAAAACGTTAAAAACTCAAGTAAAATTTAAAATACGACCTTTGTCTTTAGAAAACTTTGCAAGATTTCAGAGGAAGCCCTTTTGAAGAAATTTGTCCCCGTGTTTCGAATCTCTATGAGAACTAGAAGTCATACCCAACACGTTAGGGCACTATGTTCTCGAATTTTCAAAATTAAAAGATGTTTTGAAAGATTTTGAAGAGGATGTCCGATTGCATGAGTTACGAAAATCACACCCACACGTTAGGGCATGATTTTTTGAAGTTTTCACACGAAAAGAACATTGCCTCAATTTTGCTTTAAATTTATATTTATGTATTGGAAAACTTGAAATTTCGTATTAAGTTTTAAAATATGATCCTCGGACACATGAATTAAAGGATTTGAATATGAAATGCTCGTTTACTTCGATTTTTGCGAAGAATTGAAGTCGTGACCAACACGTTAGAGCAAGACTTTCTCGAAATCTCGAAGTTAAAAAGGATTAAAAACTTGAAAAAGGATATTCGATTCGTGTGAGTTATACGAAAAATCACATTCGACACGTTAAGGCATGATTTCTCGAAGTTTCCACACGGAAAGAACATTACCTCAGTTTTAAAACAATTTTGAAAATTTGAAATTTTAAATACGAATGAACAGTTAATAACGAATATTAAATAACACGAAACAAATTAATTAAGTAGATACAAAATACGAAGGCATAATAATTAAAATTTAAACATAATATTGAAGAGGAAGAAAAAAAACAATTGGAGTTGAAAATTAGATTTTTTGATACCTAGGGGCAAAATGGTAATTTTAGACACTCGAGGGCAAAATGGTAATTTTAGAAAAAAATCAAGGTTAAAAATGGGATTATAGGAATTTCGGGGGTAAAATAGTAATTTTTGGTGAAATCGAGGTCAAAAATGGAATTTTGGAAAGTTCAGGGGTAAAATGGTAATTTTTGATGAAATTAGGGTGAAAAATGGAATTTTAGGGGGTAAAAATGTAATTTTTGAAAGTTCGAGGATAAAAATGTAATTTTTAGAAAGTTC
This sequence comes from Kokia cookei, assembly GCA_039519145.1. Classification (NCBI taxonomy): domain Eukaryota; kingdom Viridiplantae; phylum Streptophyta; class Magnoliopsida; order Malvales; family Malvaceae; genus Kokia; species Kokia cookei. The sequence goes on from CM076903.1 coordinate 40,913,634, forward strand.
GGTGGTCAAAATATAATTTTTGGACAGTTTAGGGACCTCCAAGGCAATAAAACCAAAAATAAGTGGCACGTGGCAGCCTCTCCGGTGTTCAGAAGTCAACGTACTGATTTGAAAATCAAGAAAAAATTTTAGGTCAATTTTGTAATTAAACAAAACTTGATTTAAGTATTAAATTGAAACAAATTAGAAGTAAGAGGGACCGTTTGCATAAATAAGCCAAAATCATGACATGTGGCAGCTCTTGGTGCTTTCACAAGGTCAAGGGATTAAATTGAAAAACATTGAAAATTATTGGGCCAATTTAAAATTAAATAAAAGTATGAAAAGGACTTAATTGGAAATTTGAAAAAAAGTGGAAGAACCAAACGGACAAATATACCATTAACTAAAAACACGCGTATCTTAAGACGGGTCCGGTCGGATTCGGGTTGGCCATGTGTCAAAGCTCAAAACGACATCGTTTTAAGGCTGGAGCTCAGCCCCCAAAACGATGCCGTTTTGGAAGCTTACATAAAGCCCAAATTGTTTTTTTTTTTTCATTTTTCTTTCTTTCTTCTTCAAAAATCGTCTCCTTTCTCTCATTTTCCTTTTTATTTTTTTAAAACCAGATCTAAAAAAGTTTTAAATCTTTTTTTCTTTTTTAAAATCGTTCTTAAGTTTCCATTATTTTTTATTGACAAAAACTTGGTTTTTATCTTTGTTTGTTTAAAACTGTTTTGGTTATTGTTGTGGATGCTCGATGTGGAGGAATCGACGACGGTCAGAGAGTTTGGTCAATGATCCCGACGGTGGCGTGTCAGGGGAGTACCGACCTTTCTACTCTTCAGATTTCTTTTTTTATTAAAAACGTTTTTTCTTTATTATTATTATTAATTATTATTATTTATGTTATTTATTATTAATTATAAATTTAATGTACTTATTTATTATCCTGAAATGAATGCTAATAATAATAGTTAATAAGATAAATAATTATGAAATGTATGTAATTAAAACGAAACGTCTCAGATTTCAGTAAACAAATACACAACGATTAAATATACCTGGCTAATCAGTAGGATGCTTTGAATCGGCTTTGCTCTGATCAATCCAAGGGTTCAAAGCTATTTGTATTGATTTTCGAATCTGTTCAATCCAAGGGTTCGTAACCCTTTTACAAGTATTTGAATTTGATTTTATAACCAGAATTACAATAATGTTTTTTTGTTGTTTGCAACTAAATGCCTAGCTTTTCTTCTCTGCAGGTTTATAGTGGTGGCCATGGCAGATGCAAGTTGAAGCTGAAGATGGTGGCAAGTTGTTGATGATGTGGCAGCATACCAGTGGCTGAAATGAAGGCAATAGCAGTGCAAGTTGATAGTTTAGGGTTTGATCTTAGGGTGGTATAGGGTTTGGGCTGTATTGAGTGTAATTTGGGCTTTGTAAGTTGGGTTTGTAATAGGTCAAATTGGGCTTTTGGACTTGGTATTTGGGGGTGTCAAAGTTGGTATTGGGTAAGCTTTGGACATCTATGTGTAATTGGACTTTGATTTTGTATTTTATTTTGGGGTGTCACATTACGGTTGTGACACGTTAGGAGTGGTTCAAGTACCTAATTGAGTGCAAACAAAATCAAGGGCTTAATTGTTTTTTTTTTTAAATGTTTGAGGGCTTTTTTTTTTATGCATTTTGAAAGTTTAAGTACCCAATGTAGTGCAAAAAAAAAATGTAGGGGCTTAATTATTTTTCTTAAAAAAGTTTGAAAGCCTTTTTGATTTATTTTGGAAGTTTAAGTACCCAATTGAGTGTAAAAAGAAAGCTTTAGCTTAATTGCATCTTTTTCAAAAAGTTAGAGAGCTTTTTACACTCTTAAACCATTCAAATATATATATAGGTATAATATTAAATTTAATGTGAATTAATTTTTTAAAATAAAATTAAACTTTTAATATTTTAAGAGAATCTAATTTTTAATGTCTACCAAATAAACATCATTCTCCATTCTCAGATCTTTCCTGCTGTCCAAGTTTTCACTTTCAAGAAAACAAACTTTCACAAATCAAATGATAAAAAATAATGATGACAAGGAAGCTAATGAATAAATATGATAAAATAACGTAGCAATAAAAAGTAAAATAAAATGTAAATGCTAAAACAAAAATAATTAAATTGCATAATTTAAATCAACAAACATGAATATTATAAATTAAAATATTAGAAAATAAAAATAAGCATAAAAGATAAATAAGTACAAAAACAATAATAAATAATAAAAAGTAATGAACACACTAGAATACATAAAAAGGTCTGAATTGAAAGGAAAACAAAATTAAAGTGCCAAATAAATAAAAAAAGGAAAGTACATTGAAGGATTAAATTGAAAATTAGTTAAAAATTAAAGTATAAATTAAAAATAGAAAAATAAGGGCTAAATTGTGATGCGTGAAACTTTCTAGGGGCTAAAAGGGATATTATCCCACCAGTAATACACGTGTCACTTCACCCAACAAGTCAATGGTCAAAGGACCAGACTGTAAAAATAATAAAATTTCAAGGTTGTATTAAAATAAATTAGAAAAGTACAAAAGGACTAAATTAAAATAAAGGAAAAAGGGGGAGGACTAAGGGCAAAAATTGCCAATTAAGCAAAAACGTGCGGACCTCTAATGGTTTGGGTTAGATCTGGGTTAGTGTATCAAAATGACGTCGTTTTGAGGCAATTGAAGTTGGCCTAAAATGACATCATTTTATATGGCTATATAAGCTAAACTTTTAACAAAAAAATCATTTCAACCTTATTTTCTTAAAAAAAAAACTCTCAAACCTCTCTTTTTTCTCTCAAAGTCTCCCCCATGGTCAAACCTAAGGGCGTTATGCCCGTTGCCGTGGGCCACCATCATCAGCGGTAGCGACCACTGTCTACGGTGGTCGAGAAATGCAAAGAAAGGTTTTTTGTTCGTATTTCAACCCTGGAGTCAAATATGAGGTTGAAACACCTTAAATATTATCTCGAAGCCTCAAATCACCCAAAACCATTCAAGTTCCTAAGGTTTTCGGAGGGAAAGGTTCCCTTTTTTATTCTTTGAAGTCCCCCCACAATGAACATGGGTTGTTCTAGGGGTTTTTAACCGAAAAGCAAGCCACCCATCAACGGGGGTGATGACCTCAACCATTTGCGGTGGAGGAACAACTCCGTCAGTAGGTATAAAACCCTACCTCTCCCTTTTAATCTTTACTTTTCTTGTTTATTTTTTGAAATAAAAAAAAAAATATATATGTATAAATATACAAAAACAGTGAACTACTTTTGAAGTCTCTCATTTTTATTTCAATGAGTTCGTAAAAAAATTACAATGAGTTTGTTAGTGGCTTTTATAGCCAAGTACAAAATCTTCTTTATCTCTCTTTTTTAATCTGTTTAGGAGGTGATGATGGCAATGGCAGAGACGTCTTCGATAGTCCAATAGAGGTGGCTGGTGCTAGAGGCATGGTGGTGGCCTCGGGAACATGTACCTATTAACTTGGCACGAGGGGGAGCAGTAGCTGAAGAAGCACTTAGGGCATTAGGGTTTCTGATTTATAAGGTTTGGGCTTGTAAGGGCTCTTTGGGTATTGGGCTTTATGTGGTATTGGGTTAGTTAGGGTGATTGGGTATTTAGGTTTCGACAGTCCAACACGTTAGGGCGCGATGTTCTCGAAATTTCGAAGTTAGAGGACATTTTGAAAAATTTAAAGGAGGATACTCGATTGTGCAAATTCTACAAAAAATCACACCCAACACGTTAGGGCACAATTCTTCAAAATTTTCACATGAAAGGATATTGCCTTGATTTTTTACTACGAAATAATGAATATTGTTCTAACTTTGAAATTTATTTTACCAAACATAAACATTTATCATTATATATATATAAAGAGAATAAGTTATTTGCACAATAAACACATGTAATAATGAAATATATCATGGTACAAATACATGTAATTGTAAATACGATGAAACATGACAACAACATGCATGTTCAATATTGAAATTAACATATTAATAAATAAATTAATATGTAAAATTTATTAGAAAGGGTTCAGATTAATATATCGAATGGATTGATTTATGAAGAAGTAGAATACTGAGGGACCTCAAAAATAAATTTTCCCCTTTTTAATTCTACAAACAAAAAGCTATCGAAATGTCTATGTTCCAAGGGAGTACTTAAACTAAAATTTTGTCCAACATTTCATTTCAATCTTTTTTTTCAAAACATCTTTTGTTTTTCTTTTTTTTTTTCTCTCAAACTCTACTCTTTGTGCTCTCTCTCGAAAATCCCCCATGTCTGACCATGGAGGTCCCATCGGTCCACCATCGATCTGTAGTTTTTCGCTGCTCTGCCGTTACCCGAAAACACCATGAGATGCTGTGCACAGTGGTAGGTAAAAAAATCTCTTCTTATTTCATTTTTATTTTCTAAAACGTAAATCTAGGTCTAGATCGAAGCCAATCTAGCCTAGATCTTCAAATGAGCGCGAAAAAAATCTTTTTGCTCAGATCAAAAACTGCTTCTCCTTCTTGATTGTTTTTCTTTTATTTTTTCTTTTAAACGAACTAGATCGAAAAAAGGATCCTTCCAGATCTAAAAAAAACTGTGATGATCTTTGTTAACTTTCTGAAAACTCTAAATGTGGGTTTAGTTTCTTTTTTTAAAAAAGCTTTGATTTTTAATCTTTATTTTCTCTTTTCAAATCTGTTTTATACATTTTTTTTATTATATATTTAAATTATTTTGGTTTCAAAACGATAATAAATAAAACATAAAAGGAGTGCATGTAAAAGAAATATAGAATATATATACAAACAGTATACCTTGCGCAAATATCACTACTTGAATCTCTTTTGTATTCGAATGTATTCTGCTGATTTTGTGAGTGTTTTTGCTTTCATAAAGTACTCGTGAATGCGTAAGAACTGTAATTTTGATTTCTTTTTTCTTTTTGCTTGAATGCGTAAGTGCGTTTGTTGATTGATTGTTTTTCTATTAATTTTTGTGTGTCCAAATTTACAGAGCAATGTAAACGACTTTTATAGCCAAAAATTACAATATATTACTATTGTTTGTTCTGTCTCTATCTTTGCTTTTGCTCTGTTCTTTTTTTTGCAGGTATCATCAAAGTGACAAGGTTTTCGGGTCACCATCGTCATCGGGAGCCGTGCCTTTGCCTTTTCGGTGCAAAGGGGAAGACGAGGAGGCTTCGAGTAGTGGAACAATATCGAGTAAAGAAAGGGTCTTGGGCAGTGGAAAAGGCCTTGGGAGCCGAGGAGTCAACGGTCAGCAGACGAAAAGTCACATGGCTGACGTGGCGCTGACGCGGTGATGATGTGGCGCTAACGTGGTGGATGTTGACGTGGATGGAGAACGGCGCTGGAGATGACTTAGAAAACTAGGGTTTTTGATGTTTTGTTAAGGTTTTGAGGCTTTTGGGCCAATGTTTAGACTTACGTTAAAGTTTGTAACTGGGGTTAAATTTGTATTTGAATTGGGTTGTATTTTGGACTTTAAACATTTAAATTTATTTTATTTCATCTTTTTGCTTTTTGATTTATATTATTTTGCGTCGATCAAAATTGGGCCTCTATAGCTGCTTTGTCCTGTTGAACCTCGATCAAAATTGTGACGGGAATGGAGAAAAGAATAAAAGAGGGTCAATTTTGCTTTGTCCTGTTGAACCTCGATCATTTCTTCATGTTCCCAACCTCTCACATCATTGACCACTCCACTGCACTGCGTCTACTTCGCCACAACTTAGGAAGATAAGCTTTGATGTTGAAGCTTTATCTTGCTCTTACTGCAACTTCAGAGAAATAAAGACTTGCTATTTCTAGTTTTGATTCTAATCCAATGTAACTTCGAGGTAGAAGATTCGCTGTTACGGCTTCAATCTTTCCCATCATGTTTTTGAGGTACAAGGTTTACTGTTGCGACTTAAACCTTTCCCTCCATATCTTCGTGGTACTAAATTCGCCGTTACGGCTTCAATCTTTCCCTTCATGCTTTTGAGGTGCAAGGTTCACCGTTGCGACTTAAACCTTTACCTCCATATCTTCGTGGTACCAGATTCGCCGTTGCGGCTTCAATCTTTCCCAGCATGTTTCTGAGGTACAAGGTTCGCCGTCGCGATTTAAAGCTTTCCCTCCAGATCTTCGTGGTACCAGAATTGCCATTGCGGCTTCAATCTTTCCTAGCATGTTTCTGAGGTACAAGGTTCGCCATTGCGACTTAAACCTTTCCCTCCATATCTTCGTGGTACTAGATTCATCGTTGTGGCTACAATCTTTCCTTTCATGTTTCTGAGGTAAAAGGTTCGCTGTTGAGACTTAAACCTTTCCCTCCATATCTTCATGGTATTAGATTCGCCGTTGCGGCTTCAATCTTTCCCATCATGTTTCTGAGGTACAAGGTTGTTTCAAAATTAATTTCTTTTTCTTTTAATTGCTTTGGGATTATCATAGTTTGTCACTTGTTGCAGTTTTATTAACAGTGTACCATCTTATGTCCTCTTAAATCTACGACAGGATCTGACAGAGTAGTCTTAATTCGAACTACTTGTTTCAAGTTTTGTTTTTTTAATTGGTGGTCCTGTTTAGGGTCCTTGTATCATTTAGAAAATTTTTAGAATAACACACGTAGATCCTTGTATACCCTTTGATATTAGTCCATTATCCATTATCTTAGTATGAAAATGCTTGGGCAAGGTTGTGAAAGAATGAGATTGTATTAGAGTCAAAGCTCAAAGAATTTGAAAAACATTGTCCATAGAACAAATGCCAAGTAAAAAAAATTATCCAAAGAAATAATATTAGATGCCTTAGGTATCATAATACGAATTTCTCTGATCTGACTTGATGAGGATCATTTTATGCCCGATATGTGTCTAGAAAACCTAGATGCTCCAAGATGTAATGTTTCTCTATTTGATCGCGTTTGAGGAAACACATGGAACCTATTTTTGCTTCACATTTGAGTTGCCCTTTCAAGGTTTTCAACTCAAAACCCCTTTGGTTTCAAGATACCCTTTGTGGGTTTTCATCTTGACCTCTCCGTTTATTTTTAGATGAAATATTTCTTCACCGGGTTTAAATTTACTGGGTTGTATAGCTCTTTGCCATCCATTTCAGTCAAAATGAGAGCTCCTCTAGAGAAATCTTTCTTCACCACATATGGTCCTTCCCAATTAGACGTCTATTTTCCTCGAGAGTCTTTGTGTATGGGGAGTATTATTTTCAAGACTAGATCTCTCTCGTGAAATTCTCTAGGGCAGACCTTTTTGTTGCAAGCTCGCATCATTCGCTTTTGGTACATCTGACCATGACAGATAGCTCTTAATCTCTTTTCTTCGATCAAGTTCAACTGATCATATCTGGCCTGGATCCATTCTGCCTCATCCAAATTTAGCTCTGACAAGACTCGAAGAGAAGGAACTTCAACCTCGATAGGTAAAACGGCTTCCATTCCATATACAAGTGAGAACGGTCTTAACCTAGTAGAAGTTCTGACCGAGGTCCTATAAGCAAGAAGGGCAAATGATAACTTTTCATGCCAATCTTTATAGGTTTCTATAATTTTTGCAATAATCTTCTTGATGTTTTTATTTGCTGCTTCCACTGCTCCATTCATTTTTGGGCGATATGGAGATGAATTATGATGTTTGATCTTGAATTGCTCGCAAACCTCCAATATCGTACTATTATTCAAGTTTAATGCATTGTGCGATATGATCCTTCTGGCTTCCCATTTTGACATATATTTCCTTTTTTAAGAATTTGCTAACTACCGACTTTGTGACGTTGGTGTAGAAAGTAGCTTCTACCCACTTGGTAAAATAGTCGATGACCACAAAGATGAATCTATACCCATTAGAAGCCTTTGGCGAGATTGGTCCAATGACATCCAAGCCCCACATGGAAAAAGACCATGGAGAAGTCATGACATGAAGGAGCGACAGAGGCACATGAATTTTGTCTCCATAGATTTGACATTATGACATCTTTTAACATAGTTGATACAGTCGCCTTCCATAGTGGACCAGTGATATCCAAATCTCATGATCTGCCTAGCCATTTTGAATCTATTGACGTGTGTTTCGCAAACACCTTAGTGGACTTCTTCTAGGATTTTCCTTGCCTTGATTGCATCAACACACCTTAACAATACCTGATCTTTCCTCTTTTTATATAAAATTTCCCCATTTAGGACGTACTCATTTGCGAGCCTTCTCAATGTCCTTTTATCATTTTCAGTAGCTTGTTTGGGATATTTACGGTCTTTACATACTGAAGGATGTCTTGATACCAAGGATGGTCATCCTTTTCTTCCTCTTCAATCTCATAGTAATGGGCTAGAGTCTCGTAAATGCTCATTTGAATGAACTTCATATCCTTTGGCTTGTTTACTTTTATCATTGATGCTAGAGTAGCCAAAGCGTCAGCCATCTAGTTTTCCTCACGTAGGAGGTATTGGAATGTGACCTCATCAAATTCCTTGATCAATTCAAGGACCATCTTTCGATAATCAATTAATTTGGGATCCCTTGTCTCCCATTCTCCTTTAAATTGGTAGATCACTAGTGCAGAGTCTCCGTATACATATATAATCTTAATCCCTCGTTCTATGGATGCTTGAATTCCCATAATGCATGCTTCATATTTTACCATGTTGTTTGTGCAATCGAAGTCGAGTTTGCTAGTGAAGGGATAATGGCCTCCTTTTGGTTATACTAAAACTGCTCCAACTCTATTACCCGTGGCATTTAAAGCACCATCAAAATTTAATTTCCAAGGATGCTCTGACGCGATCCCCTCTTCAGTGGTTGCAACATACATTAAGTCTTCTTTCGGGAAGTCAAAATTTATTGGCTCGTAATCCTCTAGAGCTCTACTGGCTAGGAAATCTGCTATTGCACTCCCCTTTACTACCCCTTTACTGCTTTCTAGTTTGCATAGACTATGTCAAACTTTGAAAGTAGGATTTGCCTCTTAACCATCCTTCCATTCAATGCAGTCGACTCCATCATATATTTAAGAAGATCTAATTTCGAGATTAGTCAAGTTGTGTGGTACAACATGTACTATCTTAACCTTCGAGTAGTCTAAACTAAACTGTAACATATTTTTTCAATTTGTGAGTACCTCATTTCACAATCAGTGAACTTCTTTGAGGTAATATATTGCTCTTTCTTTCTTCCCGGATTCATCGTGTTGGCCTAATACGCATCCCATGAAGTTTTCAAAAATTTCCAAGTACAGTATCAATGTTTTGTTAGGATTTCATGGCACTAAGACTGGAGCATCAGATAAATAATGCTTGACCTTGTTAAAAGTTCTCTGGCATTCATTATCCCATACACTTGGATTGTATTTTTAAGAAGGCGAAAGATGGGGTCATATTTATCAGTTAATTGTGAGTTGAACCTTAGGATATAATTTAATCTTCCCAGGAAACCTCGAACTTCTTTTTGCGTACGGGGTGGTGGTAACTCTCATATGGCTTTGACCTTGTCTGGATCGATCTCAATTCCCCTTTTACTAACCACGAAGCCTAACAACTTGCCCGAAGTAGCTCCAAAAGAGCATTTGGCTAGGTTCAACTTTAACTAAAACTTTTTTGACCTCAAAAACAACTTTCACAAGACCTTTACATGTTCTTCCCCTGTTCGAGACTTTGCAATCATATCATCGACATAGACCTCAATTTCTTTGTACATTATATCATGAAACAATGTCATCATGGCTCTTTGATAAGTTGCCTCCGCGTTTTTAAGTCCAAAGGGCATTACTTTATAACAAAACGTCCCCCACATTGTAACGAACGTAGTTTTCTCAATATCTTTAGGATCCATCTTTATTTGGTTATATTTAGAGAAACCATCCATGAAGGAGAATAGTGAATAACCTGTCGTGTTATCAACCAAAGTGTCTATGTGAGGTAGTGGGAAGTTGTCTTTTGGGCTAGCTCTGTTTAAATCTCGATAGTCCACACATATGCACTTTTCCATCCTTTTTAGGAACAAGGACTATGTTGGCTACCCATTCCAAATATTTGACCACTTGGAGTAAACTCGCGTCAAACTGCTTTTGAACCTCTTTTATTTTTAGCAATACATTCGGTCGCATCCTTCAAAGCTTTTACTGGACAGACTTGCATTCCTCCTTTATGGGGAGCTTATGGACCACAATATCGGTGTTTAACCCAGGCATATCTTGGTAAGACCATGCCAAGACATCCTTGAATTCTCGGAGTAACTCAGTAAGATCTTTTCTTGTTTCTGCCGAAAAACTAGTTTCAATTTTCACATATTTCTTTCCATCTTTATTCCCTATGCTCACAGTTTCGACTAACTCTTTATGGGGCAAGATTTGTTTTTCCTCTTGTTCTATTATTCGCAGCAAATCTGGAGACAAGTTACTGGCTTGATCATCTTCAAAGTCCCGAGGCTCTTCGAGACATATATCTTGCTCAAAATGAGGCTCAGAGTCAGTAATAGCGTTGCTCATATCATTGATATCCAAAGATCTGTCAAAAGAATGAGAGAGATCCAAAGAACAAAGTAAATTTAAGAATGATTGTATGGTATGAGTATGAGTATACGTATAAAAGAATTTAAGAATGATTAATTGTGTAGATTGAGTGTAGATAAATTGTCTAAACAAAAGAATAAATAAAGAGATGTTTGCCAAGTGAGATAAAAACGTATCTTTATTAAAATAGTAGATAATAGTCAAATACCCTTTACAAAGGATCCTTTTCGCTCTCGGGTCTAGAGCAACAGGTGTGTGTTGAGTATTACTCTGAAGAGACCCTACAGGCTACATGGTGCTCCTTTTCAGTTCAGTTGTCTAGAACGCTTCCTGGTATGTATGGAAAAATTCGTGATAAGCTCCTTTCTTCATTTTCTTCAGAGATAACGTTAATGCCCAAGTCTATCATGACTCTTTCAGCCTTCTTTTCTTTTTTGATCCTCATTCCTCCGGAAACAAAAGTCTTTGATATATGGGGGAAGATCATTGGTCCTCACTTGATCTACTTTTCGGCCAGTCGTGCTTTTCTCCTTTCTCGCTTCCTCTCCAACTCCTTTTTCTTTTCCTTTATGCCTGACTTGTACCCTAAACCAAAGCGAACCCGTTTTCCTACCGGTATCGGTGTATTGATTGCCCCTTGCAGATATTTCCCAAGACCTTTTTTTCTAGAAATACCCTTTTTCCAATTGTTAATCGTAGACCCATCTTTGTAGTTGGTGACAACATTGGTTCAGGGACTTTACTCCCTTTAGCAATGAATGTTGCATTAACAAATTCCAATGATCGAAATGAGCATTCCATAGCCTCTTCATCTTTCCCTACTTATGGGGCGTCACTTGTCACGGA